>CM023625.1:1754638-2049638 GCA_013358685.1 Antennarius maculatus
CATGATCAAGGCCTGTTTTGTGATCAGACTTATTATTGTGACAGGGTTTAAGGAGCGTGCGCGCGCACGCGCACACACACACACACACACACACACACACACACACACACACACACACACACACACACCCCTCCATTAGTGCTGCTCTAGTTCCTTTCAGGCTGGTGTGTGATGCTTTGCAGGGTCGCTGCTGTTTTATCTGCCTTCATAAATAAACAGGTCAGCAACAAATTAATTGATTTACAAAGAAAACAACCTAAAGACTTCATCAGACGATTAAAAGTAGATTAATGATTCATTCATGGTCCGTTTGACCACTTTCTACCAGTGCAGCATCAACCAGGGGATGAAATATCTTCACATCCGCTGTCAAAACAAAGCTGAGTCAGGCTTCTGCGTCACAGTCGTGTTCTTCATCCCTCAGGAGGAGGAGGAAGAGGAGGAGCATTAGGTCTGGAGCTCCAACAAACACTACAGCTAATGCTTACGCTCCTTTTGCCCTTATTTATATGAACGGATCAGGTCACCAAGGATGTTAGAACACATCCCAGAATCACAGCATGTCTTCACAGGAACACCTGGAGACACCAGGTCACTCCCTGAACCACCAGGACAGCCATGAGCACCATGTTTCTTGTAGCTTCCATTGATTTGCCATGAAATCTATTCATTCTTTAAATCTTTGAAATGGTGATAAAAGAGCAGGTTCCTTCCCTGGTTTGTTTTATGTCAAAGACCAGAAGATCAGACTCAATGGGAACCAGAGACAGAAGATAAAAACGGTAAAACGCTCAATGAATGACAGCAATCCCTCCATTGGTGGTCCAGTCTGATCCACCATGGTGGACGGGCTGGACTGGAAACCATTCACTAGTGTTTCATTTCAAGGACATGACACACACAACCAGTTCCACCTGGAGCTGGTGTTGGTGGATGGATACGACATCAGTGAGACCGGATGTCGTTCTTTACCACGTGTTGGCGGATGGATACGACATCAGTGAGACCGGATCTCGTTCTTTACCACGTGTTGGCGGATGGATACAACATCAGTGAGACCGGATCTCGTTCTTTACCACGTGTTGGTGGATGGATACAACATCAGTGAGACCGGATCTCGTTCTTTACCACGTGTTGGTGGATGGATACGACATCAGTGAGACCGGATGTCGTTCTTTACCACGTGTTGGCGGATGGATACGACATCAGTGAGACCGGATCTCGTTCTTTACCACGTGTTGGCGGATGGATACGACATCAGTGAGACCGGATCTCGTTCTTTACCACGTGTTGGCGGATGGATACGACATCAGTGAGACCGGATCTCGTTCTTTACCACGTGTTGGCGGATGGATACAACATCAGTGAGACCGGATCTCGTTCTTTACCACGTGTTGGTGGATGGATACGACATCAGTGAGACCGGATCTCGTTCTTTACCACGTGTTGGTGGATGGATACGACATCAGTGAGACCGGATCTCGTTCTTTACCATGTGTTGGCGGATGGATACGACATCACTGAGACCGGATCTCGTTGCCGTTGGTGGAGTAAAGACGTAACATCATGTGTTCTCCTGACTTTTGCTTGTCTTCTCATATTTTATCACTGTTTACGCAACTTATATATAATTAATAATACACAGGTAAAGTCTGCATGTCTATTGGTTAACAAGAAGGTGTTTTGTTTTTTCATAATTTCGGGGATTTGGGGCTTTTTTACAAGGCTGGAATGGATTAAAATGATTTTATTTTAAATGGAGAAATGTTTGATTTACAATCCAGTCACAAACGGATTCAACTCGTATCTCGAGCTCGACTGTAGATAGAAATTTTACCAAACTAATACTACTACTACTACTACTTTCTCATTGTCATCCATTTCTCTCCCCAACTTTCTGTAAATTTAAACCCCTACATCCATCTCGAGCCTCTGGCTCCCCTGCTGAGGAGAGGAGCTACGACCTGGCCTGAACATCCAGAGCACCTCCCCTCCCCCCGGAGCTCCAGACCTGACAGTGATGAATGGACGACTGCAGCTAATGTCTGGTGAGGGTATATTGAGGAGTCGACACACACTCGCAGAAAAGATTGCCTCAACGGCTACGCAATTAAATCTACAAAGTAACCTTCCCCCTTCCTCCCATCGCTCTCTCTCTCTCTCTCTGATTGCCTGGTTTCTTCATCTTCCCCTCTGCCCCCCCCCTTGTTATCATCCTCCCTTTACATCCTTCTCCACCCCCCCTCCATCTATTTCTCCTGCTACGATGTTTCTCTCGCCCTCCATCTGAGACTCTCAATTTGCTTGTGTGATTGCCATCATGGTTTTTATTACCAGCCATCATTATTACCATCAGCGTTACCCTTATTGTTCTGCTGCTCGTCTCACAACACACAGGACATCTCAGAGAGGCTGCGGACTCGCCTAAATAATTGTGTGTGTGTGTGTTTTAATAAATTAAACGGGTTTCAAACTAAAAAGGTGGATGTTGCTGTTGAGACGTATTGTGTCTTTTGTGTCTGGTTGTTTTACGCAATGGAGGACGACATGACTCTGAAGTTAAAGTTCATCTGTACATCTCTTTAAATTAGCGGTGTTCACACTTGGATTGGGCGCTGATGGTTGTTGGGCTGGTTGTTTCAATGATGGATCTGTAATTGGGTCTGGATAGATTCATTCAATGTTGTTACATATGTGCATCTTGAAGAAATCCAACATGGTTTCCTTAAAATGTAATATGCACCCTAATGTAAGAAGATACTTTTTATTTTAAGTATCCTGTTAACTTAAAATAAATAGTAGACACACAACAAATTAAAACATCTATAATGGTCCTGTTAATGTGCAAAAATGTGAAAAATAAAAATACAGAGGACATGTTATTCCATCATGTGTTGCTCTGACAAACACAACCTACATTATGCAAAACTGGACCAAATGACCGCATGAAGTCTGACATCAGAGCAAACTGTTCACTCAGTCTGACATTTACTGAGTCACTTAACATCGTGTGTGAAATCTGAATCTATGGGGTGTTAATGTTACACTGCTCAGAGGGGGTTGTGGCAGAAAGGGGAACTACGGTAGCCGGACATGGCAGAACTCGGTAGTTCATATCTACCAATGTTGATAAGTCAGATGTTCGTATCTTGAGGACTACCTATAAAAGTGTGATTCTTGGCAGAGCACTTGGGAAATCAAATTAAGTGTTACATCATCTTTTCAAGCTGCAGCTAGAAAAGAACTCCTCAGCCCAGACACGGAAAGAACACTTCATGCACTTTGCACTATGCTAACAATGGACTGACGAGACGCTTAGCGTTACGTCTCTATACGAAAGACATTCACTGAAATAAAGTCTGTGCAAAATCAATAGGAAAAATGTTCCTATTGACAGACTCAATGCAACCATCATCAAACTCTCGTCTGATTCAAGCAAACCAACCTTTCAACCTGTTGAATTATCGGTGCGTTCAGACAAAACAGCGCTGACATTGAATGTCTGACTGACAACACAATTAACCTCTCCGCCTCGGTATCTCTGCCTCCATCTTTTCATCTCTACCTCTCCTCCTTCCTCCACTGACTTCCCTCATCTGCCATGTCGCTCACGTTCTCCTCCCAAACGACCGTCACTTTGCCCGTCAAGGTTATCGGGCGACTGTGTAAACAACAAAGAACTGCACTGATGGGGTGATACGCACACGCTCCTTCACTGGAATCCCTCGTGGTCGCTGTGAAAGCAGCAGTGACAAAGGTACAGGTGCTGAGGAGTGTGAGCCACTGTACACTCACTGAATACGACATGGAAGGACTGATTCAGGTGCGTGACACCAGAGCCTCCTGATCAGCGGATAGACGAGCAGAACAGACCATCACTTACACCCTGATAAGGTGGTGTGAAAGTACTGGATCTGCTCCTGATTAAACAGAGTCAAGAAGTTTTAACATAAAAGAAATTCCACCTGAATAAATACAAAATGTTTCAAATGCTAATTTTTTTTGTAAGTCATAATTTTATCCAATACTCAGAGGACTGTGTAATCATGATCAACAGTCTGATCCAGAACGGCCCAATCAGCACCAAGATGACTCCAACAATAGTTAACATCAAATAGATATTAATTATTGGTGGCGTTAACCACCTTCATGTAGTGCTTCATGAACTATTAATTACATACATGTAAACATAATCTCAGTATGAATTGTTGTTGACTCAGGGAAATTAAGTCTTCTGATTTATGAGGTATTATTGAGTTAAATTTGTAATTTTTTTCCCACATGTGGCGCTTGCATAGACAGAAAGGTCAACTTCACACATAGAATGTTGAACGGGGACCAAAGGGTTCATAAATGTGGTTTCACTAGAGTTGCGAAACCACTTCATTTAAACGGCTACAAGCACAATGGTGTTACAGTCATGATTATGTCATGATTACAGCTAGTCCTCAAGATACAAACATCTGACTACGAACATTCTCAGATACGAACAATCACATGCAGCCACATCCAACTACTGCAGTTCTCCTTTCTGCCATAACCCCCGCTGAGCAGTGTAACATTAACCCCCCATAGATTCAGATTTCATGTCATGTTTAAATAACTTAAAAAATATCAGACTCAGTGAGCAGTTTTCTCTGATGTCAGACTTCATGTGGTCATTTTTTCTTTCCTGTTGGTGTCATCAACAGCGTTTAGTCCTCCTTTTCTCCACATCTTTGTGAACTTCTGAGCAGGAAACTAACCCACAATGCATTTCTGTTCATGGAGACGTTCACCAACATGGAGACTAAAGACAATTCAGGTCAGGTTGAAAGTTAGAGCAGCAATGTAGACAATAGACTAGCTGCAGGAAAACTGTCACTACCTGCTGCTAGTTTATATTTTATTAACTATTGACGGGGTCGTCCTAATGTAGCCGCAAGAGGGCACAAGCCAGTGTCTTATTGTGCCGGTCCCAAGCCCGGATAAATACAGAGGGTTGCGTCAGGAAGGGCATCCGGCGTAAAACTTTTGCCAAATCAAAGATGCGAATCAAACATATGACTTCCATACCGGATCGGTCGAGGCCCGGGTTAACAACGACCGCCATCGGCGCTGTTGACCTACAGGGCGCCGGTGGAAATTGGATTACTGTTGGTCGAAGAAGGAGAGGAGGAAAGTGCGTTCGCACGAAGAAAGAGAAGAGGAGCACCAAGAGTATAGGACTAAGAGTAGGGACGTTGAATGTTGGAACTATGACAGGAAAAGGTAGAGAGTTGGTCGACATGATGCAGAGGAGGAAGGTAGACATACTGTGTGTCCAGGAGACCAGGTGGAAAGGTAGCAAGGCTAGAAGTTTAGGAGCAGGGTTCAAGTTGTTCTATCATGGTGTAGATGGGAAGAGAAATGGAGTAGGAGTTATCTTGAAGGAGGAGTTTGTTAGGAATGTCCTGGAGGTAAAAAGAGTGTCGGATAGAGTGATGAGTCTGAAGCTAGAAATAGAAGGTGTGATGTTCAATGTTGTTAGTGGGTATGCTCCACAGGTAGGATGTGAGCTGGAGGAGAAGGAGAAATTCTGGTTGGACTTTGATGAAGTGATGCAGAGCATACCTAGAAGTGAGAGAGTTGTCATCGGTGCAGACTTCAATGGACATGTTGGTGTAGGTAACAGAGGTGATGAGGAAGTGATGGGCAGGTTTGGTATCCAGGAGAGGAACGCAGAAGGACAGATGGTAGTTGACTTTGCAAAAAGGATGGAAATGGCTGTAGTGAATACTTTCTTCCAGAAGAGGCAGGAACATAGGGTGACCTATAAGAGTGGTGGTAGGAGCACACAGGTAGACTACATCTTGTTTAGACGGTGTAATCTGAAGGAGATCAGTGACTGCAAAGTAGTGGTAGGCGAGAGTGTAGCCAAACAGCATAGAATGGTGGTGTGTAGGATGACTCTGGTGGTGAGGAAGATGAAGAGGACAAAGACAGAGCAGAAGACGAAATGGTGGAAGCTAAAAAAGGAAGAGTGTTGCATGACCTTTAGGAAGGAGTTAAGACAGGCTCTGGGTGGTCAGGAGGTGCTTCCAGATGACTGGACAACTACAGCTAATGTGATCAGGGAGACAGGTAGGAGAGTATTTGGTGTGTCATCTGGAAGGAAAGTAGATAAGGAGACTTGGTGGTGGAATGAGGGGGTACAGGAGTGTATACAAAGAAAGAGGTTAGCTAAGAAGAAGTGGGACACTGAGAGGACTGAGGAGAGTAGACAGGAGTACAGGGAGATACAGCGTAAGGTGAAGGTAGAGGTAGCAAAGGCCAAACAAGAAACTTATGATGACTTGTATGCTAGGTTGGACAGTAAGGAGGGAGAGACTGATCTATACAGGCTGGCAAGACAGAGAGATAGAGATGGGAAGGACGTGCAGCAGGTTAGGGTGATTAAGGATAGGGATGGAAGTCTATTGACAGGTGCCAGCAGTGTGATGGGAAGATGGAAAGAGTACTTTGAAGAGTTGATGAACGTGGAAAATGAGAGAGAACAAAGACTAGAAGAGGTGACTGTTGTGGACCAGGATGTAGCAAAGATTAGCCAGGATGAAGTGAGGAGAGCACTGAAGAGGATGAAGAGTGGAAAGGCAGTCGGTCCTGATGATATACCTGTAGAGGTTTGGAAGTGTCTAGGAGAGGTGGCAGTAGAGTTTCTGACTGGGTTGTTCAACAGGATCTTAGATAGTGAGAAGATGCCTGAGGAGTGGAGGAGAAGTGTGCTGGTGCCCATTTTTAAGAACAAGGGAGATGTGCAGAGTTGTGGCAACTACAGAGGAATAAAGCTGATGAGCCATACAATGAAGTTATGGGAAAGAGTAGTGGAAGCTAGACTAAGGGCAGAAGTGAGCATTTGTGAGCAGCAGTATGGTTTCATGCCAAAAAAGAGTACTACAGATGCAGTATTTGCTTTGAGGATGTTGATAGAGAAGTACAGAGAAGGCCAGAGGGAGCTGCATTGTGTTTTTGTAGATCTGGAGAAAGCTTATGACAGGGTGCCCAGAGAGGAACTGTGGTATTGTATGAGGAAGTCTGGAGTGTCAGAGAAGTATGTTAGAGCGGTGCAGGACATGTATGAGGACTGTAAGACAGTGGTGAGGTGTGCTGTAGGTGTGACAGAGGAGTTCAAGGTGGAGGTGGGACTGCATCAGGGATCAGCTCTGAGCCCCTTCTTGTTCGCTATGGTGATGGACAGGCTGACAGACGAGGTTAGACAGGAATCTCCATGGACTATGATGTTTGCAGATGACATTGTGATCTGCAGTGAGAGTAGGGAACAGGTGGAGGAGAAGCTAGAGAGGTGGAGGTTTGTCCTGGAAAGGAGAGGAATGAAGGTTAGCCGCAGTAAGACAGAGTACATGTGTGTGAATGAGAGGGACCCAAGTGGAAGAGTGAGGTTACAGGGAGAAGAGATCAAGAAGGTGGAGGATTTTAAGTACTTGGGGTCAACAGTCCAGAGCAATGGAGAGTGGGGAAAAGAGGTGAAGAAGCGTGTCCAGGCAGGATGGAATGGGTGGAGAAAAGTGTCAGGTGTGATGTGTGATAGAAGAGTTTCAGCTAAAATGAAAGGAAAGGTGTACAAAACTGTGGTGAGACCAGCGATGTTGTTTGGTCTAGAGACAGTGTCACTGAGGAAAAGACAGGAGGCAGAGCTGGAGGTAGCAGAGATGAAGATGCTGAGGTTCTCTCTGGGAGTGACCAGGAAGGATAGGATCAGGAATGAGTACATCAGAGGGACAGCACATGTTAGAGGTTTTGGAGATAAGGTCAGAGAGGCCAGACTGAGATGGTTTGGACATGTCCAGAGGAGAGATAGTGAATATATTGGTAGAAGGATGCTGAGTTTTGAACTGCCAGGCAGGAGGCCTAGAGGTAGACCAAAGAGGAGGTTTATGGATGTAGTGAAAGAGGACATGAAGGTAGTTGGTGTGAGAGAAGAGGATGCAAAGGACAGGGTTAGATGGAGGCGGTTGATTCGCTGTGGCGACCCCTGAAGGGAAAAGCCAAAAGGAAAAGAAGAAGATTGACGGGGTCGTCCTCCTGAACTCTGAATGTTTTTCTATTTGATGTTAACTATTGGTGGAATTAACTCAGAAACTAAATGGAAATCAAACAGAGTCATCAAACATGAAGAGGCGTGTCGGACCTTTGGTGGAACACCTCAGTGGATTAAAGCTAGGCTTAGCCCCTACACCCTCCAGGAGAAAATTCATTCAGCAGTGGTAGAGATGTTAAAGTTACATTACGGTACTACAGTATTTTATATCATTATATTTTGTTTTAGAGCGGCAGAGTGGCACAGTGGGTAGCGCTGTCGCCGCACAGCAAGGCGGTTGCGGGTTTGCATCCAGCTCTGTGTGGCGTTTGCATGTTCTCCCCGGGTCTGTGACGTGAGGTGTGAGAAAAGTACATTTACTACATCACTACTACATTACTACTGGATCATTATATACATGAATCACCTTAAGTATGACCCTCCCCCCAACAAAATCTGCTATTGATTATTGTTAATGTGATAACTAATTGATAATGGTGCTTAAAGTTAAAAGTTGGATTGATTTACTACTTATTATTATTATCATTATGAACAACGTTGGAAATCAATTAATGATTTTTTACTATGAAATAATGTACTCACGTTCTCCGTGATTGTATCCCGTGAGGTTTGCAAAATCAATCGGGAAGTAGTTCACAATATGGTGACGGTTAACGATCTGAAATCAGTAGTGGTTGGTTAATCGCCAGCAGCTACAGCTCACAGAATTAATGGTGAGTTGGACTGCAGCTGGAGTCGCTGTGAGCAGTTTATATAAACGGAGCCAACACAGCTGGCCCAGAGGATTCTGGGTCTTAAATTAGCTGCAGCGAGCGGTTAACAGAATGTGGTGCCAAAAAAACAACTTCACTTTTCCCAATAAACTTGATATCCTGAAATTGCAGTCTTATTAGCACAATATCGACCCTGATATTTATACGATCTTCTGCAAATCCTGCATGTTAAATGACACATTTCACTGCAAACTGTAATAATATCATTTTATACCTGCTAATTAACAAACAGCTGCTGGATGTCTGAACACATCTGTGTCGGCTGTAATGAGAACAACTTCTTCATTAGGCCTCACTGCTGTCTACTACCATCTGTGTGTGTGTGTGTGTGTGTGTGTGTGTGTGTGTGTGTGTGTGTGTGTGTGTGTGTGTGTGTGTGTGTGTGTGTGTGTGTGTGTGTGTGTAGAGAGAGGGTTGAATATACTATGACTGGTAATACGGGATATGTCAAGAGTTTTGTATTTGCATGGAAAATATTATGGAGGATCTGTGGAAAGTCACAAGGGGAGTCTCTCCCCCCGCCTTAATTTCATTTCACAGCTTCATGTCTAAAAATCAAAGAGGAGAATATTTACTAGAAGTAGAAAGTTACAATTTGAATGTAAATAGAGCAAGACCTTCATGACCAATGAGAGATTAGAGCAGCTAGAAGCGCTGCAAGCAACAGTAAATATCTAGTGTCTTAGGCTAATGTTAGTTAGCATATCACTGTCAAAGTTCTTACACTGACTTAACAGAAGGCTCTCCACACCCATTTCTTCTGTTGGGCTGTTTTCCAAACAATGCAGTCACATTATTCAGGTTCTGACATCGACTTCATAAAACAGGTTAAAGCTTCAAAATCCAAAAACACTGGTAGTAAAGTCACTGATACACTACAATAAAACCCAAAACAAAATGCTGCTTTATTGTCTTTTCTCTCACTGAGGACATTCATTGTGAAATGATCATGTTGTACTAAAGACAACTAAAAGCAGTAACTGTGATCATGTGATCATCAGGAAACTGTTCACTCAGGAAATGAATGAAGTAAGTTGTTGGCTCGTTTCCTCTTCAGCTTCCATACAAACACACGAAGTGTCGTTACCCCCTGCTAGTCGCTGAAATCTGTCACGGGTTCATTTTTGACCTGGATCCACAGTCAATACTAGAGACACTGTGGCATAACTGCTGAGTGCAGTAGAGCAAATCCACGCCCACATTCACCCACACCCATGTCCACACTCAATCACACCCCAACGGCGCTGGGGCTGACTGAACCCTTTAACCAGGAAACAACTTCCTCACGCCTGCCTGGTGTTGATCTACTCTATACAAAGACAGCTGGGCAACCTACCCGTTCATCTACAGAACATCTACTATTAGTTCCTGTCAGTAAAACCAGTCATGTGTCATTCTATCTACAATCCACTTCAGTATCTCAAAGCGAATGGCTTTTTTTGAAAGTCAATCAAATTGAAAGGCTATAGATAGTCAAACCGGTCCAACAACAAGGATGTACCTGCTTCAGGGCTCCAGCCTGCTTCACATCCTTCACGTGCTTTTGGTTTCAAGATAAAACCAATCACCATGTTGACATACAACAGACATTTAGTTAGCAGTTAAACTGGTACAAAACCATTTTCCTCTCATTGCTGTCAGGAAACTCAATAAATGTGGTCAAACCGGTCAGAGGCCAGCTAGCACTCTTCCACAAACCTATTGCTTGCTGCAGGCTTGGCCATCATCTGGAAGCATCCAGACTAGATCTATCCTGATCTAGTTCAGACATGTTTGCTTATTCAAAGGAAATCCAATCATTTCTGGACATCGTTAAAATTAGAAGTCAAATTATCACCCTGTCTGTGAAACCAGTTTGGGTCCAACATTTCCAACGGCGAATATCGCTCTGAAAGAGAAAACCATCTGACTACATTTTGGGTTCCATCGTGTGCCTGTTTTTGGTTTCCATCCTTGTTTCTAAAGAAGTTCTTCTCTTTTTCGCAGACGAAGCACAGCTCCTCCTCATCCTCCAGAACCACAGCGCTTGGACGTTTCTTGATTTCCTCTGGCGATGTCGCCCTGAGCCACACAGACCTGCAGGCATGGCTAGTCCATTCCTGTCTACTCCCTCGCCCTTTCTTCATCTGTTGACTGTGTCAGTGTTCTCCACAAGCTCTGGCCATGCTCCAACATGTCTGTCACTCTGTCTCAACCCATCCGTCCACCCATCCATCCTTATCATCCTTCTGTGGTAGATTCCCATTCCTCTAATCCCTTCGTTCCCCTACCCTTGCTCCCCAAGCCAAACCCCATTACCTAAAATCTTACCCAAGGTAAATTTTGAATCAAACAAGTCGCAACTTGACTCAAACATATCTCTCAATCATAAACCTTAACTCTAACGGTCCACTCTTGTCACCTTAGCATTTCACTGCATCTCTACAAAATTGAACCCAACTTGAACTGAGTCAGGATATCTTCACCAACTAGTTTGTCGTCTTTCGCTATTTACTGATGAGGGTGTGTGACAGAGAGTGTGTGTGTGTTTGTTCACTGCCAGTACAAACCTATTCATCGTGTGCCAAAACTCTGCACCCTCACTTCTAGTGGAGAGGGGGCAGATTGGAGCCAAATGCCCCGAATGCCAGCTCAGTTTATACACACAAAAAACTATTTCACACAATTCACACTTTGGTGTACGTCGTCTACATGTTAAACTGATAATTATCCCCCAGAATAAATAAACAAATCATCAGATGTGTGGCTTAAATGTCAATACTGATGTTTAATCTTAGTCTTAAAATTACTTATTAATAAATCTGCCTTTCTTCTTGTCCTGACAGGGGTTGCCATAGCACGTCATCATTTTCCATGTCAGATGAATGCTCCTCCTGCTTCAGCCCTCTGGATTTACCCAGGCTTGGGGCCGGCCTACAATTGACACTGGCTTGTGTCCCGTAGGGCTGCAGATGCTGAGGATTGAACCAGGGGCAGCAAACAAGATAATTATTATTTTTCAATAGCTTTAAATTAAGGTCACATTAATGACTAGGTTAACTATAATTAAATATGATTACATCCCGCAAAGCAATGTGTAATTGTCAGTGTTTGTGTGTTCATCTGTCCATCCACCAAATACAATGCCTTGCGAAAGTATTGTCTCCCCCCACCCCCCCCATAACTTTCGTAGGGCACTGTATCTTCACAACCGTTGCAGATAGAAAGATGAAACAAAAAGCACATTACTCAGGCAGCAAAGGGGATGGAAACGAGATGATGACCTTGAAAAAACCAGGTCGAGGTAAAATTTCAACTTTTGTCCAGATAGAAAGATGAGGGAGAAAGCCAATATGAGTAAGACCATAGATCAAAGCTAGTGCTTTGATCTTCTACTTCTTTTCTTTCAGCTTTTCCCTTCAGGGGTCGCCACAGTGAATCAGTGTCCTCCATCTAACCCTGTCTTCTGCATCCTCTTCTCTCACACCAACTACCTTCATGTCCTCTTTCACTACATCCATAAACCTCGTCTTTGGTCTTCCTCTAGGCCTCCTGCCTGGCAGTTCAAAACTCAGCATCCTTCTACCAATATATTCACTATCTCTCCTCTGGACATGTCCAAACCATCTCAGTCTGGCCTCTCTGACTTTATCTCCAAAACCTCTAACATGTGCTGTCCCTCTGATGTACTCATTCCTGATCCTATCCTTCCTGGTCACTCCCAGAGAGAACCTCAGCATCTTCATCTCTGCTACCTCCAGCTCTGTCTCCTGTCTTTTCCTCAGTGACACTGTCTCTAGACCAAGCAACATCGCTGGTCTCACCACAGTTTTGTACATCATTTCTGGTCTGAAATATTTTCTATCCTGAGATATTTTTGCTCATATCTCAGGAACCAGATAAGATAGAAAGACAAAACAAAAGTGGGTTACATTCAGGGAGGCAAGGGGATGAAAATTCGATCACAACCTTGACCTTGACAAAACTCAGTAAAGGTTACATTTTCACTTTTATACCTTGTTAGGTACACATCTGTGAAATCTCATGACAAATAGAATTTGTGATTACCTTGTTTCATTTTGATATTGTTTTACAACAATATCAATTACTTAGTAATGATTGATTACTTATGAATAACTAATAAAGGCTTCCTTCCTTCCCACCTACACTGTATTTTGTGGTTACATGTTGTAACGTACACAGGTACAAACTACTGTACACTACAGTACACACTATTCATGTTTAGTTATAGACTAAACATTAATAGTCGTCACCGGCCGCGTTCGAACACGTAACATCTGATGTGGAACCTGCTGTGTAAAGAGAAGAACTAATAGGAGCCCACACCCACAGCAAACACCCCCCGGGCCCCCCAGCAGCCCCTCATCCCCCGTGAAGTTCTACCGCTGCTGCGGGTTAGCATGCTAACGCTAGCCGGGGGACGGTCCTCACCGGAGACTCTGATGGCGTCTCCCCGGCCGGGCAGCGCTGTCTCCGGGGTCGGCATCTGAGCTTTAGTCGCCATGTCGCCCATCGCTCTGTTGACGAAGTGACGCCACACCAGCCGGAGCCCGGAGGAGGAGACCATCGACCCGCGAACACGCACCGACCGCCTCCTGCCGTCCACGCAGGCTAGCTCAGTTAGCTACGTAGCCCGCTAGCAGACACCTTACCTAACGACCCGCAGCCTCACACGTCACTGCTTCACTAAACCACGTGACAGACTCAAGGCCCGGGGGCCAAATGTGGCCCGCCACATCATTTTATGTGGCCCGCAATGGCATAAAAGGTCAGTGTCTAAAAATAAATAGATCAAGCGTGCTTTGACCAAAAACTACATTTCCCACAATGCAGTAATTCAGCCCATTTAACTTTGATAAACGTTTTGATTAAAGTTAATGTTCTAACTTGTGTTTGATGTTATTTGTCTTTGTCCATTGATAGTTTGATCCTTGATTGATGGAGTTCTGTGTGCTTCATAACCTGGCAAATTAAAAGGTTTTATGTTGTATCAGAGAAATAAGCAAACACTTTTTTCTGTGTAACTATAATGTTTGTAACTTGAATAAGTAATACATTTAGAGTTATTTAAAATTAAGGAGTAGTTACATTTATGTTACATTACATTTAGTTACATTTAAAAGTTACATCTGGCCCTTTGAGGACAGCCATGATGCTGATGTGGCCCTTGGTGAAAATGAATTTGACACCCCTGCACTAAACTAACAGCACCGAACAAACTGAATTGTGACTATTATAAATATAGCATGTACAAATAATAAATACCTAGAGAGATTTGTACTCTTTTACTGCTCCCACTTGTTTTTTTCCATGATTTACAGTAAAAATGTGCAGAATCCACCAGAGAAGTGTGTTATGCCGTCAGGCCAGTTGATCGGTTTGGAGCACCGTGTCCACAAAATTTAAAATTAAACCCGTAGTGTCGTGTTGTGGTATGTGGGGCTGCTTATGCATCGGAATATTTTTGTTAAAAATAAAGGTACAGTATTTCAGTTTTAATTGTGTTACTTTGAGCTTTTCCTAGGAGAGGTTTTATAGTTGTGAGTCAAAGAAGAGTAAATCAAATTTTTTTAGGTGGATCCAGACGTGATTGCAGATTCTGAATCACATTTTCCGTTATTTTTAAATGCTTTTTTAAAATAAGCCAAATAGGTTTCACTACTTGGGTCAACTGGATTCAGAACATAATCCTGATTTGGGAAATTAGAATATATATTTCACAAATATGTCTCAGAATAATTCACAGTAATACTGACACAGAAATATAATAATGCATCCAAGAAATCAAGCAGATTCCACATGTTTTCATGAGTCTGTGGAAGGTAAGAAGTTCTATGTGGATTGGAAGAAGAGGAAAAGTCACAAACTACTGATGCTCCACAGCTGATGTTGATTGTAAGGAGTTTCCAGAGTTAAATCGGGTGCTAATAACTACTGGATCGGTGTGAGGCAGATCCTGAGTACTGATCTCATGACAGCGTCTATACGGTTTGGTACTGCAGTGACACATGACCCTGAACATGTCTGTGTCATCAGGATAGTTGGAGGTCTTTGCTTTGACACCCTGGAGCTCTGTTCAGGTTTCAGTGATCCTATAGCAGGGAGGACCATCTCCTTCTAGTGTGTCTAATGTAGACCAATGTCAGTACCACACACACACACACACACACACACACACACACACACACACACACACACACACACACACACACACACACACACACACGTGAAACTCATTAATATTAGACCATCAAGTATGTGTTCACCTTTTATTATATGTTGTCTGATGATGATTAAACAATTCAACTATTTACACGGGAAGATGTTTTCCACAGTGTCGTATAGCTTGACCTATGATGGTCTGCATGTATACATGAGACTGTTGACTAATAGACAAACTACTGAACAAACATTCAATAATGACTACATGTTAGATTAATGACATATTTTTAGTTTTGATAGTTAACAGAAGATGGACACAATGAGGTCCCATCCGATAGAGGCACTGACTATTCCACGGTTGGTAACGACGCAGTCAAATGAGCACACAGCAGCTCCCATTAGTCTACTGGTTCCCAGTACGCTGGGGGGTGGGGTGGGGGACAGATGATGAGCCATATGGTCTGATGGAAAAACCCAGGAGGAAAACTGCTCAGGTTGGAAGAAATATAAATTTCTGTGTCTGATTATTCCTGTGTGAAAGTGAGAATCATCAGTAACGCAGGAGTATGAATGAATGCGTAATTCCACTTTGCTCCAAAGAGGATTCAGGATTCACACCGTGGAGCATCTGTTAACGTTCACCAACATCCTCACCATCTCTCCTCTGGACCTGTCCAAAACCATCAGAGTCTGCTCTAACTTCGTCTCCAGAACATCTCACCTTGACTGTTCATTTTTGAAGATGAAGGTCAGCCAAAACTACCAATGAGCATCCTCAGGAGGCAAACTCAGGTTCAAACTGAATTATCAACTTCTGGCTGAATACGAGCTCAGAGTTTTGTTTTCTTTTTGTTCTGTTTTTTTGCTTCACAAAAGGAACATGTTTATGAAGATTTGAATGTAATCTGTTGTCACATTTTGCGTGACAATAGTAAATTGTAGTGTTCATTTATCTGGTGGAGATAAGGACCATCTCGTCTTGTTCTTCCTGCTGATCTGCTTAGAACACATGCAAACAGGAGATCAATCATCAGAAGAGAAATATCTTTATTTTGATTATTTAGCAGGTCTGAGCCAACAAAACATTCCTAGCATTTAAAAAAAACCTCCTCATTTTACAGCATATTTTATTAAATTCCTTGTTGCTGTGAACAATAGACCGTTTCTTGAACCCACTGAGGTTAAACTGCTGAAGGCTGCTAATGAGAGTTCAGTCCATATTTGGTCATGTTTCTCTTGGTTTCCTGCCTGTTAACAGATAATGATCATGGCTCCATAGGAGCCCAAATAAAATGGACTTCTTGTGACAGAAGCTCTACCTCGTTTTTTCTTCCCTCCATCATCAGAAGATGAAAAGAAGGGAGCTGAAGCTGGAGCTGAGGATGTCAGCCATCTGACTCCCTCTCTTCAAAGGACCTCCTCCTCCTCCTCTTCCTCCCCCTCCTCCTCCTCCTCCTCCTCTCTCCTCTCTCCCCCTGACTGCGCCCAACTTGTCTCCCTCCATCCATTTAGCTCCTGTATCCACCTCCTGCCGCACCAGCGCGCACCGAGCCTCCTTTTCTGAAGGTTCAGGATGCTGCTCGTCTCCAGACCCGAATGGATTTGGACTTTTTCCAGATTGAACAGTTGGGGTTTAAAAAAAAAATAAAAAATCCATCTTTTTTTAAAAAAAAATTTTAAATTCAGCTGTGGAGGAAGGACGGTCCGACCTCCGCATCCCCTGCAGCATCCCTCCGCATCCTCAGCATCCTCTGCGCGGACATCCAGAGGACCGCACCGCGCTGCGCGCACAGATCAAGTGGGTTTAACGCGTTGAATTGATCACCGGACGACCAGAACCTGACGCATCGGGTGTGTTTTACAGTCCACCGACCGTTTTGGGGTTTTTTTTTTGTTGTTGTTGGTTTTTTTTTTTTTTTTTTTGGACGCATCAAACCGGTAAAACGTCCGCTGATGCTACAAAAAGAAAGAAAGAAAGCTGCGCCATTTATTCCCGCGCCTTGCTGCTGAAAGGTATTGTTGTTCGGTTTTCACGCGCAATCCGTGGGCCTCCACGGTGATCCATCTAATCCTTATGTGTGTGTGTGTGTGTGTGTGTGTGTGTGTGTATTGTTTCCACACTCAACCTGGTGCGGTAATCTCCGCAGTGAGCCGTGGAGTCCTGCGGGATTTCTTTTTTTTCCTCCTGTCTTTCAGCCCAGGAGGCTCTCACACCCAGATCCCCGTCAAACGCACCGGAACACACATTATGTCATCTTTACTGAGCTTCCGCTGCGTTATTGGTGTTCTAATGGTTTAAACCAACACAACCATATTTATTATAGGCCATCATGTACTGTAATGTAATGTGGCGGGCCCACGGAACTATTAATTATATTCTAATTTGCGTCATTGCGCGTGGGTGCAGGTGCTGTAGACATTTTAAATAGGCTATATAGGCTCCAACAAAGGCACCCCCCCACCCCCACCCTCCTCATTTTAGCCTACATGAGCTATCTGGGTCATTAGCATTTCAGAGGTTAATGAGACTGCAGATGGGTCTATCTCCTGTCCTCCTCCTCCTCCTCTTCCTCTTCCTCCTCCTCTTCCTCCTCCATAGAGCCTTCGAGCTGCTGCATTCCTCCAGCTGCAGGATCAGGAATTAAAAAGTGGATGAGGAATATTTCTGATGTTTTTTTGGTTGTTTTTTTTTTTTGGAGCTGATAGGACTGTGTGCTCATGTTGGGATGAAGAGTCCAATGACAGCATCAGCAGCATCAGCAGCAGCATCAGCAGCAGCATCAGCAGCAGCAGCATCAGCAGCCCTTCCTCCCTGCAGCTGTCATTAATGCAGTGGTGTATAAGAACGTGCATTATGGCTGCTGCTGATGCTGCTGCTGCTGCTGCTGCTGGATAATGGAGGATAATGTTTTAATGGTCCGCGGTGCCGCTGGTGTGCTCTTGTGAAGTTGCATCCTCATCACTTTTAAACATTTTCATGATTTTTTCTGAAAGCAGCGTTGGAGTTAAAGGATAATCTAGTGATAATATAGTGAATGTATTTCTGTCCCACCTATAAAACATTGGCTTTGTTCTACTGAAGAGCCTCTTTTTTAAATGTCAAAATGCCATTTGGTTATTTAAAATCAAAATAAGAGAGTAACACAAATTGATTCTCGCTCCAAGAAAGAAATGATAACTGGAGGCTGCCTGGATGGTGCAGAAACACGTCCATGATATCATGTTAAAAAAAAGCACTGGTACCAGTGAGACTCATGCATCCACTATGCTGGTATTTCTGATCATTATTTTTCATAGCGGGATCTTTAACCAGTCGCGCCGTCAATTCTGACCTTGGCTCGGACCTGGCTCAGCATGTCGCCGATTATGTGGAGGTCAGCGGGACATCCTTGACACTTTATCATGGATGGACACACACACACGCACACACACACAGAATATGGATCTTTATGGCGTCCTCATCAGGCTTCCTGAGGCTGCAGGAAGTGACAGAGCACTGCAGAAAAACAGAGAGCTGAATGATGTACCATATTAAATATTACATAGATAGATAGATAGATAGATAGATAGATAGATAGATAGATAGATAGATAGATAGATAGATAGATAGATAGATAGATAACACAGAGACAGTGCCATCATAATTTTCCAAGCTCCATTTAGTAACCTATTGGATATTATATTATTACATCCATTATTTTTTTCATAATAAGGTTTGATATAATTTTTGTCTCTGTTTTGAATAATAAGCAGATAAAAAGCCGTCCCAACGACCATCAGTGGAGCATTCAGAGCTCTCTTGTGAGGGATGAGGTGAAACTCAGCGGGATGAATCTAAGTGACTAACAGATAGAAAATGAAATAGTGCTGGAGCTCTTTAGAATGTGGGTCGCCTCTCCTCGTGTTCACAGCGGACCTTGATTTAAATCTCCATACAATTAAGGCACGCGGTGAATGCCAAGAGAGAGACTAAAAAATCAGCAGTGAATTCTGGGGGGAAAAAAAAAGAAAATCATGAAAATGACCAAAAAAAATGTTAGACTCGACAGTAGCTGGATGTCCTTTGACTAGTTGTTGGAATAATTCACAGACATCATTTAGCAAATAAAATGTACTATTTGACAGTAAATCTAACAGGTTTCAATACATGTTTCGTTGATTTTTCCATGAATTGATGATATAAATTCCAGTAGTGTTTGTGTGGAAGCCTGATGGTCAGGTGTCTCCACCTGTCAGTCATCTCCACCGGTTCATCAGCTCCATCACACGTCCACACATTCCGTAGAGATGACGGGTGTTTGCAAACGTCGGCATGGCTTTAAAAGTTTATGTCCTTAAAAATTGTCATAATTTGTTTTTGATGTAAAATTCACTTTATCGCGACATAAATCTTTTGAATTCAATTATATGTGTGATAAAAGTGCATCACCAATATTTATGTTTCTGCTCTAACACGACTCTGACATCATCACATGAGGAATCCACCCACATTCACAGTTTGAATGAAGTCCAATGCTGCAACACACAAGACCCATAATGCTCTTGGAGATAAATGTTATTAATTTAGGTTTAGAATAAAACATTAATTACATCATAAGTAATGAGGAAATATTTTCTACACTATAAGACGCACTGGACTATAAGGCGCACCTTCAACGAATGGCTTATTCTAAAACACTCTTATATAAGGCACACTGGATTATAAGGCTCACTGGAGGTTTTTATGAAAATTAAAGGCTTTTAGGTGCGGAAAATACTGTAAATACAATGTTCACATTTACACATATGAAAGCGAGGATTGCTTTTTAAATTTAAAAACAAAACGTACAGGAAACAGTTTGGCTTCTCCCACCCGCTTTGTTTCAGAAGTCTGACCGATTCTGGTTCTGATACGCAGAGAGAGACAAGAAGAGGCCAGATTAGAATTAAAACCGCGTGACGTGGAATATTTCGGACCTAAATTCCGTTTTCTCAATGTGAAATCCACATTTTTGATCTGTAAAATAAAATACAGACCTCTGGGGAGTCCCAGTTCCTACTTTCTTACACGTTCATCACTTATGATGACTTTCAGTCGCTGATGTCCCAACATGGCTGCAGCAGCGTGTGAGGATGGGTCATACGTGACCGGGCCTCAGCAGCCGGGTGATGGTGTTCAGCTGCAGCAGAGCAGGAAGCCTCAGTGATGGCCTCCTAATGCCTTTCCCCTAAACACAGGCTGCTGGTATTGATCGCTGATGTACAGTTTCTCTGCCGGGAAGGAGGCGATGTACACAGTAGGCTGTAATGTAGGGTCAGGAGCTGCTGCCCCAGTATGGGGCTTTCCAGATGCATTCTGGGACTATTATGTTGGATAAATCACACTGACTCCACTGAGATGAATCTGTAAAGATAAATAAATTCTGTGGTTCACTGTTTTCATCTTGTTTGTGCTTTAAATATGGATTTTGGGTGTTGTGTAGATTTTTTTTTTTTTTAATGTAAGTCTTTGTTATTTGCAGATTGTCAGGATCTTATTTCTCCAGGTTTATTGTTAATGCGTGTGAACCAGGGAGATTATTCGATATGAGACAAAGCAGGAATACAGTTTCATCCATTAGTCGGTTATTTTTCAGTCAGAACATGATGTCATTATCCGATTTTATTTCATCAAAAGTAAGTAAGCAATTTTTTTAAATAAAGTTCCAACTCTGTAAAGTGTCTGATGAGAATATAATGAAATAAACGAGGTAGTTGTGTCTTTACTCTGCTGTTTCTTTGTCTTTCTTCCTCTTTTCTTACAGCTGTTTTAATTCTTGAATATTCTGCGAGTTCTGAAATACTGAAACATAAATGTCTTCTTTTATTCCAGCGGTGTGAGGCGTGTGACACCGTCATACATGTGAACTTTACCGGGACAATGATAAAACTCCTCCAATGAGATAATAGCGTGAACACAATAGTGTGAGCCTACACCACACACACACACACACACACACACACACACACACACACACACACACACGCACACACACACTGCATGGGATGATCTTAGTTCAGCAAACACCAACAGTGTTTTCATATATCAGTGACGAACAAAACATCATGATGCTAGCTTTAAAAATAAATACTGTAATATAATCTAGTTACAATACCTGAAGCTTATCACCTCTGTCACGTTAATTTGGAGGATTTTCCATATTTGTTTGGCTTCAAAACGGTGTTGATTGATTTTAATAAAGTTTGTGCAGCAGTGGATCTTTGGTCAGGAAAAAAGAGGCAGATTCAGGTACAGATTTTTTACTTAATTCAGTAAAATGAATCTTAGGAAGATCAAAATAAACCAACATGCAACACGCTGGAGGAAAAAAACGGAAAATTGCATTTTTGCAGAATCTAATAAATACTGATAATAATTTTTTTTTTAAATGTAATCAGTGCACTTCAGATTAATTGGCCAGTTCCAAATTGATGGTAGGTGTGAGTGTGTGCGTGTGTGGTTGTCTGTGTATCTATGTGGTTCCGCGGTGCGCTGGTGTCGGACCCGGAGTTTCCCCTGCCTCAGCTCCCTGTGACGGCGGATAAAGCGGTAACAGGAAATGAATAGATGGATGGATGGATGATGGTTTTAGTTAACTGACATTAGGAAGACCTGAATTAAAGAGCTGTAACATCGTCATCGTGTATGAAGGCCTGGGAGAAACATTATCTTCACTAGATAATAAAAAAATAAGAAGTTTGCAGGTTTTTATTTCGACATAACCTGGAATTTATTTTCACATGTAGGCTTTGTGACAGGGGGGTATTGGTGGAGGAATACTGAGTGTAACAAACAAAACAAACAAAATGAATCTGACTAACATGATAAATCAAGTATCAAAATGACCTAATGTTATTTTGATAGTTAGCATGCTGAGGTTAGAATATAGCCGAGTTTTGGAGCGTTTAGCCACAAGAATGACTTTCTCACAGAGCAACTGGCATTGATGTAGTTAATTTTTTCTTTTAAAGTTAATAGTTAATTTTTAGTTAATTTGTTAATTTTTTAGTTAGTTAACTTAATTAATTTAATTAATAAATTTGTTAATTTTTTAGTTAATTTGTAGTTAATTTTGTAAATTTTTAGTTAATTTAATTTGTAGTTAATTTTTTTTTTTATTTAATTTTGTTTCCACATAAAATTAAACTCTCTTTAAAGTTCCTATTACTTGATTTGAGGCGGTTTCCTGCTGTACTATTTATGACGTTAATAAAAAGTTCAAAACAATAAGTTGTACATTATCTTCCTTCTTGAATGGATGTCCTGTTTTCTTTCCTTCACGTCTGGATGAACAATCTTTGTCTTTCATGTTCCGGTAAAAATGAAATGTAAAGGAAATCCTACCAGCTCAGCGTCTCAAGACACGTCAGCTGCAGTTTGATGCATCGAGACAAAATTAGCGATAAACAACACCAGAGAGTAAAACAGGTGATGTCACCCCTCAGTCTGGACCGTCTTCATGACACCATCCTATTAATGAAGCCCAAGATCTCCCAGTAGTAACACCTTCTGGTTTAGACAGGAGTTCCAGTCCCACCACCATCCACATGTCGAGTGCTGACAGCGGACGGGAGTCAACATTCTGCTTTAGCTGGAGAAAAGACGACTGTACACACACAATAAATCAATCAACCTTTATTTATATAGCGCTTAATCACATCAGCAGATATTTCAAAGCGTTTTAACAGATAGAGAATAAATCATCTGTTAACAAAACAGGAACAGGTAACATCTCAAAGACACAAGAGACAAAAAAAAAAAAAGTGGTTTATTTAACAAAATACATTCCATGTTCCAAACATTATAATAAATGTATCACCAGCCAAATACAATGAACCAGTGGAGAATTTACAGCACAGTCAGTTCTGTTGGAGTGGAAATTATTAACACGATAAAACAGAAACTGGAGGCAGAATTCAGGGTTTGTACGTCATGATGGTGAGTTTGATGCAAAAGATAAGACAAGCAGCAAAAATGGATAGATGGACGCTGCATATCTCATGTGTGACAACAGATTAAACTACATACAGACATTAAGGTGCTGCTAATGAACAGAAATACAATTTCTACAGTAGAAAACAAAACCACGTGTGCATCTATGGATGTTAAGTTATTACTACGAGGTCAGCTGTCAGTGGAACGCGAACGTCGACGTGGGCAGGCTGCCGCACCACTTGCTGATGAAGTTCAGGACGTCCTGACACTCCGGGTTGTGAGTCGTCTGCAGGGGAACGTGAACACAGACGGACTCAACAACAGTGTGTGTGTGTGTGTGTGTGTTTCATACATGTGACATGCTGCTATAAACCAACAGCGTGCCTGTTTCATCAAACAAGCAGTCAAAAATACTCATTTAAAATGAATTAAACACAGTGAAATGAGGGGACTCACCTTTGTGGCTGTGATGAATTTGTTCCAGTCGTCTGTGTTGGCCACCTTCCCCTCGGAGGAGAACTGCACCTTGTTCCTCAGCACTGGATAACCTGGAAGTGGGAAACAAAGAGGGAGGTCACCCACCCACTCACTCACACACACACACACACACACACACTGAGAAATAAACCTCACACACACTCTATACTGTTCCTGTTTGTGTTTTGAGTCCAAAAAGCCTCAGAAAGGAATCAAGAAAATAGTTTGTTCAGATACATAGAACAAGAAGGCATTATCTAGGATGTGTGTGTGTGTGTGTGTTACCTGAGATGATGCAGGGCAGGGAGTACAGGCCAGTGGCGGTGTCCACTAGAGAGGCTTCATAACAATTCCTCTCGTCCCGCGGCAGAACCTGATCCAACCGGTTGGACAAACACACCTCCAGCACCCAGTCCCGGATCTGCTCCCTCTGCTCGTCCTGGAACACACACGACACACACAGGACATAGGTGTGTCAGTAACACACACACACACACACACACACACACACACACACACACAGGTGTCCAGAGTGACGCTACAGCGTGGGTCTCACCGTGACACAGAGCTGTTGGGGGAGTCGAGCCTCACACGGGATGTCGGTCCCCACAAAACTGGAGTGGTCAACGGTGTTCATGGAGCCGTCCTCAAACAACTGAACACGGACGTCAGCCAATCAGACACGATAACACACCACACACACGCTTCAGATGACCGACTCGCTGGTAACGGACGTGACGACACAAACACAAAGCCTCCTTGTTGTATCACAGGGGCTCCCTGTCGTACATGAGTTCTACCATCCACACAGAGACGCTTCTGTCCAGCTCACGGCTGAATCAGGTGGATCTACTCACGTCACACACGTCCAAGAAGTGATTGAGGAAGACGAAGCCCATGTTCTCCCAGCCAACAGCCTGCCATGTTGAAACAAAGGAACACGTATGATTGATCTGCGTCAGTCACAGCACTTTGGATTTCCAATCGTCTTCGATATGTCGTGTTTCTTGACCATATATATTCAACTTTTCCCAGAATGCATCTTTCTGTCTATCTAGGAAATCAATAAGCTCTCCTGATTCGTTCAAGAGAAAACAAGGCAGTCACAGACTGCAACATGCCGCGACACCCCTGGAATCAAAACTTTACCCTTTTTACCCTAGTTTTCCAAAGGTGAAGGTCAACGTTACATTTTTTTGCCCCTGGCTACCTGAAAATGTTAATTTTTGTTTTGTGATTATATCTCATCAGGTTTCACAGATGTGTACCTAAAAATGTGTAAAAGTGAATATTTAACCTTGACCCAGTTTTTCAAGGTCAAGGTTGTGATCTAATTTTCATCCCCTTGCCTCCCTGAATGTAATTTCCTTTTGGGTCGTCATTCTATCTTAACCGGTTGAGATATGTGCAAAAAAAAAAAAATGTACAAAAGTTGAAATTTGACCTTGACCCAGTTCTCTCAAGGTCATCACTTCATTTTTATCTCCTTTGCTGCCCGAGTCATGTGACAGAAGAGCGACTGCGTCGTCCACTCTGATCTCTGGACCCACCCTGCAGGCCAGTCCAGCTTCGTGGAAAGCCCTGTCCACAGGAACCACCTCCGTGTGACGCAGCAGAGACACACACAGCTTGGCTGCGATCTCAGCCTGAAAAGAGAGAACAGTTAGAGAGACGTTTTCCATCAGAGGTAAAATACGGCATCCTGGGACGTTTTAGGCACCAGCTGCTCGACTCCTCTGGCTGCAGATCTCGTGGCGTAGTAGTGAGCGATCAGAAGCATCCGTTCAAACTCTTCGTGAACTGCAGATTTGGCCTCAGATGACCTGGACAAGTTCTCACACTGCAATTAGAAAACAAACAGGGATCACAAAAAAAAAAAAAGGGGGGCAATCACATGAAAATAATCACAAATTACTGGCAAGGAAAGCAAAACGAGGAACAAATTTGTTTGAAACTCCCTAAGCTGTTTTTTATTTATTTTTTTATTCACCAGCTGCTGTAGGAAATCCCGCAGGTCGGCCCACATCCGGTAGGAGTCTGCTTTGTCAGGCAGGACGATCAGATCCCCAAACAGACGCCTGTAGATGTCAAAGTTCTGAGGGTAAAAGAGTTCTTGGTTAGTTTGTTCAGCGTCTGACTCGGGTGAACCGATGAGATGTGGAGAGACACTTAATAAGGTGCGTCCTGAGTGAGAGCGACTGTGAAGGTTTTGCTTTGGTTTCCTCTGGAGGGGTGAAGGAGAACGGGGTACCTGGGGGCCAGATGGGGCTCCGTGCTGCACGAAGAGCTGCAGAGCTTTATGAGGCTCCTGGTTCTGGATGAGGTGAGCGGCGCACAACAACACGTACTTCTGGAGGACTTTATAGTTCTGATGAAAGACAAACTGATACTGAGCAGTGACTCACTCGTTTTTTGGATTTTTGTGGTGAATACTTTATATAGGTCTGTAAAAAAAAACTGTACAGTAGATCTGTAGCTATAAATAGTCTAGAACTCATTGAATTAACAGTCTATTTCGTATTGATGACACATTTGGTACCTGTTTGGATGCTGTATCGATACATTTGTCCCACTGGCCTCTCTCTGCATACATGTCCAGAGCGGCGATGATGTCCACGTTCACCAGCTGGTCAGACACACGTTTATAAAGACGTTTGTTTCACTTTCAAGTAACTCTCTGACACACACACACACACACACACACACACACACACACACACACACACACTGAAACTCACGGCGTCTGCGTTGCCTTGTCTCTGCAGGTGCTCTTTGTAAAGCTGCTCCACGTAGTTGGTGTAGCTGATTGGAGGAACGACATGAGGCTCAAATACAAGACATCTAGTCTGGTGTTTTAACACGTACAACAACGTAAACATAAACTGCTTCTGACGGGGGGGTTAGGCCACGTTCTATTCGGTCTTAAATGTTTCACTCGTCCATTCTGAATTTAAAGAATTCTAAGTGTCACTAATGTGAATTATAGGAGGGTGTTTCTATTTTTTAAGTGCTGTTCTTTAAATCAGCTGATTTGTCTCCAATAACAACTGGGGTGTGTGTGTGTGTGTGTGTGTGTGTGTGTGTGTGTTCGTGGTGGTGGTGGTGGTGGATGTGTTGTTGAACCTCTGTTCCAGGCTGCTGGCGATGCTCTTGGCGTGTTTCCACTCCCCGGCCTCAATGAAGACGTCGATCGCTTCTCTGTAGAGGTCCACGTATAGATAGAGCTCAGCAGCCTGAAACACAGCACCAGGCTGAAACGGCTAGTCATGTGTGTGTGTGTGTGTGTGTGTGTGTGTCCGTGTGTGTGTGAACTTACAGCCTTGTAGTTGCCAAGCTGCCTGAGTCTTGGTGCGACCACCTTGATCACCTCCAAAGATTCATCCTCACTGAGGAACTTAATGGACATTTCTGCAGCCTGGATAAACAACAACAACAGCAACACACAAATAAACAAACAAACAAATCAATGTCAGGTCCACAATAAATTCCAAAGGAAACAAGGCAGTCACGGACTGCAACATCCCACGACACCCATGAATTCAAAATTTACCCTGACCTGCTTTCATAAATGGTGGCAGCAATGAATGATTGATGTGTACCTAAAAAGGTATAAAAGTGAAAATTTGACCTTGACCTAGTTTTTCAAGGTCAGGGTTGTGATCTAATTTTCATATATAACGCTTTTTGTTTCGTCTTTCTATCTTATCTGGTTCCTGCGATATGTACAAAAAAATGTACAAAAGTTGAAATTTGACCTTGACCTAGTTTTCTCAAGGTCAAGGTCATCATTTCATTTTTATCCCCCTTGCTGCCCGAGTAATGTGCTTTTTCTTTCATCTTTCTATCTGAAACGGTTGTGAAGATATTTGGTGGACCGACGGACGAACACACAAACAATAAATAACAATAAATAAATCCTATTACAGTTCTCGTTAACGCTGTTTAATGATAGCTGCTGTTATATTTATTAAACTCTAAAATCATTAGTGTCATCATCATTTCGATTATTATTCTCATTCTCATCATCATTCTCATTTAATTATCATTATTAAACGGAAGTTTACTTTGAAATATTTGACAATAAATCACATTTGTTTGAATAGAAAACAAACAAACAAACAAACAAACAAACAAACATCTGACTGGATTGTGGAGGCCCATTAATCCAGCACTGCTCCAGATGCATCATCTGAGAACACATCAGACGTCTGCTCACGTTTCTCCTCTCTAAACCAGATGGGGGGGTGGGGGATCTGCGGCGGTCCGCCGGTTCGGGGGACGTCTGTCCGTCAGCGGCGCTTTCCTTTCAGACTGCAGCGGCATTCAGGCTCTCGACAGGAAGCCGCGCATCGATTCCGTTGACTCTATGACCTTTCCTCCAACACCACCAGGAGACCAAATGTTCAATTCTCAAACAAGAGGACACCATCCGTCTCTCCTCCTTTCACTCCGGCTAATCAAACTCCCAACAGGGAAAAAGTCTATTGATATCTGAGACCCGGTGACCTTTGTCTTTTGGGACAGCAACCGACCAATGATCTCATCTCCATGGCGCTCCAATCAATACCACACAATAATGAAATCTACCGAGGCCGGTGATCCAATGACCCCTCGCCTCGTGAAAATATTCACTACCAAAACATGTCCATTACAGCACACTGAGACATTTTCAGATTCACTTTTTCTCTGACCAGCAGTCCTTAAACCAGAGACACACCAGAGAGACGACGGTTGCGAGGATTAACAAGGGTTAAAGTGTGATTCATTTACTCGATCATTCATGACTAGATTTTAAGGTCTACCATAGACTCAAGGTCTACCATAGACTCAAGGTCTACCATAGACTCAAGGTCTACCATAGACTCAAGGTCTACCATAGACTCAAGGTCTACCATAGACTCAAGGTCTACCATAGACTCAAGGTCTACCATAGACTCAAGGTCTACCATAGACTCAAGGTCTACCATAGACTCAAGGTCTACCATAGACTCAAGGTCTACCATAGACCTTGAGCCCCAGGTTGGGAAACCCTGCTTAGTTGATTGTAGTGTTTCATTTTTAGGTCTATATAACGATAGGCTGAATTTTATTTTCGTGCCTAATCTGAATCCGTCTTTTACCTTAATCCAGCACTTCATCATCTGGTCGGTGTCGGAGTCGTCCTTCACCTTCAGGTAACATTCCACCGCCTTCAGGTATTCCCGTGACTGCTCCCAGTCTCTGGCCTGCTGCAGGAGAACGTGAACATCACTGAAACGACAGAAGAAGAAGGAAACATAACTCTGTCAAACATACTGAACACACACGACCACAGATTAACCACTTCTGGGCTGATCGGGACAAAAACGTTCAATGAGCTTTGACCTACTTTCATAAATCAGGGTCATTTAATTAAAAAAAAATCCATGATCCAACATGTAACTGGTGCATTCAATTTGTCATGAGGTTTCAGAGATGTGTACCTAAAAAGGTATAAACGTAAAAGTGAAAATGTGACCTTGACCTAGTTTTTCAAGGTCAATGTTGTGATCGAATTTTCATCCCCTTGCCTCCTTGAATATATCGCCTTTTGTTTCATCTTTCTATCTTAGATATGTGCAATATGTGCACTCTTGTCTGACATCCTTCACCATCCAGGAATTGTCTCACTCTTACCGACGTCTCAGTATGAGAACGCCCGACTGGCAGGAAGCGCGTCCACATCTCATCCCGTCTGATCATGAGGCTTTTTTATTTCTCCTCCTCTTTCTGGTTCTTACTATTTTTCACTGCCTTTATTTTTCATGAATATTAAAGTCACGATTCTCCTAAGATGTGGAACGCCACGCATTCCTCATGAGCCCTGAGATGTAAACTCCGCAGGAATAATTTAGTGTTTTCTCACTTTTAGCCTCTCACTCGTTAGCTTCTATTGGTGACTTTGATGTTTTCTTCCTCAAGTCATTAAAGAGGCAGAAGCAACGGGAGGAGGAGAAGAGCTGCACACTGCTAATGAGCTCTTCCTTGTTGGTAGTTTTCAATTTGAGATAAGACGCGAGCTGTGTTTTAATAAAGCATCAAACTGACTCTTTGTGCATAGATAATCCTGGTGGGTGAACGCCAGTTTCCTAAAGGGGATTCTTAATTCAGAAAAAACAAAACAGGTCATCACAACCTTAAAGAAAATGATGTCCCATGGATAAAAAGGAATATACGTGTACAAAATCCATGTACACGCGTGTTGTTTCACGTCAGACTTACTCCTCTCCCTTCTTGGACGTCTCCTTCTCGTATTGTTTCTGCAGTGCGGACAGCTTGTTCGGTAGATACGCCTTACACGCTCGCATGGCTTCAACCCACATTCCTGCATTCTAATAAATACAAAAAGCACAGAATTAAAGAAGAGAATTTTGAATAATGCAGCAATTTACGTTTTTTTTAAACTGTTATGTTTGATTGAAAAAAGAAGTTTCAGTAAAGTTAAGTTTTATTTGCTCTGGTCTGGTTCTCGGGGTTACCTTGTAATACTGGACAACCAGAGCAGGTCTCTGGGCCTGGAGAAGCAAACCTTCAGCCTTCTGGAAATCTTTCTGTTCGAAGCAGTGCTTGGCTTGTTCCACCAGAACCTCCGGCAGACTGTCTGGATCGTGGCCCGCAGCCACCCGCTGCGCTCCGGCCCAGTCCTTGTTGTGGACGTACCTGGAACAGTTCACACACACACACACACACACACACACACACACACACACACACACACACACACACACACACACACACACACACACACACACACACACACACACACACACACACACACACATACACACACACACACACACACACACACACACACACACGTCCAAAAAAAGTATTCTATAAACAGATTTTAGAAGTAGCTTAAAATCTACAGGTATGTATGGAAATGTACTATAAAAGTTGACTTTCATTCATGTTACTGTATGTCTTATTAAAATGAACTGAAATCAAAGGACTAGAGCGTTAGCATGCTGCTAATAGTTTACTGAAGCTTATGGAGACAAAAACAGTACTGACATCACACTGGAATTCAGTTTACTCCCGTGAAAAGAGACCTAAAATACTGAAAGACAAATCCTTGGATAAATGTTCCCTGTCTGTTGTGCTATCACCTACAGTGGTACCTCTACTTACAAACGTCTCTACTTACGAACGTCTCTACTTACAAATGTCTCTACTTACAAATGTCTCTACTCTACTCAGCAGGAAAATATTGCCTCTAATTACGAAAGAAATTTCGACTTACGAAAGGTAAAAATACAGTATGGGCTGATACTTGCAGCTCCCACAGGTTCCTGAATGCAACATTCTCATAGCTGCTCTGCCATTGGCTATTACCTAGCATCCTGGCATCCCATTGGCTAAGAGGGACCTCTGTGCGTAGCTAAATCGGTGTTTATACAGCGTCCTCGTCATTCGGCCCTCGACCCATGAGGTGTTCTGATAGTTTTACGTAAATATATTAACTTTTAGAGTATTCACTATGGACCCCAAGAAAGTGACGGAGAAAAGAGGAAAAGAAAAGACGAAGAAAAGAGTTTTTTTGTCCGTACAAACAAAACAAGAGATGATAGAAAAGCATGAAAAAGGGATGCGTTTGGTTGATCTCTCCAAAGAATATGGCCGTAATGCATCTACAATCACCACGTTATTAAAACTAAAGGAAGTTTAAGGAGTTTAAGGCATGGCGTGGGTGGTTGGAGAAGTTCAGAAGGAGGACTGGAATTCACTCTGTTGTTCATGGTGAGGCAGGAGCGCATGAACCAAAGAGGGTAAAAAACAATGAGGACAGCAGTTAAAAGGTTAATGACCAGCATTTTTATTCTTTATTCTTTGTTTTTTACATTATGCACAACTCTCATTTATTGTGTAATAATCTAATTGTAACATGTATTTGTTACATGTTTTGATGCATTTTCATGCTTTATAAAACATTTATATCTGAATTTTGGTTGGCTTGGAACGGATTAGGACATTTGGATGGAAAACGCGTCTCTACTTACGAAATTTTTTCCAGAACCAATTAATTCCATAAGTAGAGGTACCACTGTATAGGAATCAATACTTTTATGTCACTAAAATGCAACTTATACTTTGTATAGGTTGCATTTCTCAGCAATCTATACAAGGTAGTGAGCCTCACATCGGGGAATGAAATTTATTGAAAACACTTAAATATTATTATCAACTGCTAAACTGTCTGTCACTCAATAAAAGCACTCCTGATGCGCTAACAGCAGCATCGTCTGCAGCACTCACATGGACACGGCTTCATTAGGTTTTCCTGCTTTGATGAAAAGATTCTCAGCCTCAGCAAACTCGCCCTGGAAGATGAAGCAGCCACAGAAAAACCAGATGAGAGTTTGAACTTTTTTTATTTCTAGCCAAGAAAAACTGAGTAACATAATCTTGACGCGGTGGCGCACTGGTGGCGCTGTCGCCTCACAACAAGAAGGTTCTAGCTTTGAGTCGTTTCTGTGCGGAGTTTTGACCCGCAAGGTGGAAAGGAGGTTGAAGATGGATGGATGGATGATCTTCATGCAAGTATAGAGACTACTTTTATTCAGCTCGAGGTTTTGGAATGACACGGTGGAACGCTATGGACAAATTTTGGACTACGGTATGACAGATGAATGCAGCACTGGGACAGATTACCTCATTCCTCAGGTACAAGGCGTGCTCCAAGTGGACTTCAGGAATCTTCTCCTTACATAGAGAACGAGCCAAATCATAGGCAAACTCAAATTGGCTGGGAAGTAGAATCAGAAAATAAGTCAGATACAAGAATACAGAAACAGACTGATGAACAATTATTCATTCTGAAGAATAAATTAAAGAATAAATGCTGTGATTCAACTCACCATTTGTCAAAACACAGCTCGATGCTGTATTCCACAAGACCATACTTGTTGATCAGCTTGACGGCGGCCTCTCCTCCCAGGCTCCGGGCCCACATGAAGACCACATCCTTGTGAACATCTCCTTCGCCGTGATTTTTAGCCACCTGACACACAAAACACACACGAGGGTATTTAGATGGCTAATGTTCCCTTACTACACATGATCCCCCCAAAATAGATGAATGCTATAAAGTTGGACTGCTGGTACCAATATACACTTGCAGCAGGGAGGGAAACATATACAGTATTTTCCACACTATACGGTGCACCTAAAAGCCTTTAGTTTTCTCAGAAACCCACAGTGCGCCATATTATATATATAAAATATACATTATATAATACATATATAATACATATTTAATATATATATATTAAATATATATTTAAATGTATATATATTATATATGTTATTATTATATATATATTTTATATATATATACTTTTTAAAAAAAATCTATCGATATACGTATATATTAATTTATTTTTTAAATAAGCCATTCATTGAAAGTGCGCCTTATAGAAAATGCTGTAACACCACGTCCATAATGACTCATCTGACAGCACTTCCGGTTGATTTCAGTCTTTCTATTCAGTATATAGTTGTCTGACATCGTCTGGTTTACGCTGGTTTATTTACTTGTGATCATGAACACATTCAGACACTAGAGTAGTAAAAAACTAACACATCAGTGGAATAAGATTAGCGAGACGACACCCACCCGGTACGACTCCTCCCACATGCCGTTGTTCTTGTACATCTGGACAGCAGCCCCCCACTCCCCAGCCTTCAGGAAGTAGAACTCTGCCTCAGCAAACTTTGATTCGTTCTGCAGCATCTATGAGAAAGAGAACGAATGCAGGTATGAGTGCACTGCAGCGTTCAAACCCCCACTGGTGGGTGAAGGATGACATCATCTAATGGGACTTTAGCTTCAGCTGCTCCTATCCAGACTATTATCTATCATCCAGTTGCTCTACAGTATTGATCACAGTGATTGGTAAATAACCTCTGCCATGTTCTGGTAGGTCTCCATCAGCAGGTCGGGGTAATATTTAGCCACCACACGACAAGCGTCATCAAACATCCAGTTCTTCTTGTACATGATGATGGCGTGGTCAGCTTCCTTCACTGTGACAAAGAGCCTACACACACACACACACACACACACACACACACACACACACACACACACACACACACACACACACACACACACACACACACACACACACACACACACACACACACACACACACACACACGTTACAGTTCAGACATTTGGGGAAACAGGGTCTGGAGTCCCCCCACCCGCTAGCAGTTCATTACTATTCATATCATTTTTCTTGCTGTATTTGGGCTGAATGATAATGTAAAAATATATTATTATATATTATTATTATTATTATATTATATTATTATTACACATTATATTTTATATATATATATTACTATATATTATATTATTATTGTTATTACATTATTATTATATTATAATATAAATATATTCGTGCCCGTATTCTTCTCTTGAGCCTCTGAGGCGACAGATTACTATGGATGAAGGGATTTCTATTTACCGCTCAGCCTCCTTAAATTTTCCATCTCTCTCCAGCTCTCGAGCTTTATTGATGTACAGATCCTTAATTTCCTCTTCAGTCATACACTTCACTGCCAACTGCAAAAAAACCAAAACAAACCAAATACATGAATTTGTTTCATAGCTAAACCATCATCAGGGCCCACAATACGCTTTAAAAACATCTCATAAGTGTCCTCCATCTATTAGAGTTGACTAGTGTAGTTAAATGTGTTGTTCCATTTTACAAGCAGCAGGTTTATATGGATCTCACTAAACTGTGTGTCCTCTTTGTGTGGATTGCCTGACTACTGACCTTGTAGGCTTCCTCCCAGCGTCCTGCTGCGGTGTACATCTCCACAGCATCTTCAACCTTATCTCCTTTCACAAACAGCTGCTTGGCCAACTACAAAAACAAGACACAGAGACTGAAACATCCCGCGACACCCCTGAATTCAACATTTTACACTGACCTACACATTTTTTGTGCCTCTGGCTTCGTGAAAATGTTGCTTTTAGTTTTGTGATTCTATCTCATACCTAAAAAAGGTATCAGGAACCACACGCGATAGAGCGACAAACTATTTATCTTATTATTTACGGTAATTTAAACGTTTCTGAACCCTCCCTATACTGATATTAATCCACCTTCTATCTGTATTACCATTTCCCACACTCTCATCGACTGTTTGAAACACTTTTGTGTCTCACATAAGTCCGAGACTCGCGGAACGGAGCGCACGTCCAGATGCCGTCAGCCAATAGAATGCGCGTACGGTATCACGTGACTGCCTTCCAAAAAATCCGCAATGAGTACAAACGTGGAAATTTGACCTTCACCTGGTTTTCTCAAGGTCGTCATCTCATTTTTATCCCCTTTGATGTCTGAGTAATGTGCTTTTTGTTTCATCTTTCTATCTGCAGCTGAAACATGGAAAACTAAACAAACAAACACTAAACAAACAAGGAAAACTAAACAAACAAACACTAAACAAACAAGGAAAACTAAACAAACAAACACTAAACAAACAAGGAAAACTAAACAAACAAACACTAAACAAACATGGGAAAACTAAACAAACAAACACTAAACAAACAAGGAAAACTAAACAAACACTAAACAAACATGGAAAACTAAACAAACAAACACTAAACAAACAAGGAAAACTAAACAAACAAACACTAAACAAACATGGAAAACTAAACAAACACTAAACAAACAAGGAAAACTAAACAAACACTAAACAAACAAGGAAAACTAAACAAACAAACACTAAACAAACAAGGAAAACTAAACAAACAAACACTAAACAAGCCAGGAAAACTAAACAAACACTAAACAAGCCAGGAAAACTAAACAAACAAACACTAAACAAACATGGAAACTAAACAAACAAACTCTAAACAAACAAGGAAAACTAAACAAACAAACACTAAACAAACAAGGAAAACTAAACAAACAAACACTAAACAAACATGGAAAACTAAACAAACACTAAACAAACATGGAAACTAAACAAACAAACACTAAACAAACAAGGAAAACTAAACAAACAAACACTAAACAAACAAGGAAAACTAAACAAACAAACACTAAACAAGCCAGGAAAACTAAACAAACACTAAACAAACATGGAAAACTAAACAAACAAACACTAAACAAACATGGAAAACTAAACAAACAAACACTAAACAAACAAGGAAAACTAAACAAACAAACACTAAACAAACATGGAAAACTAAACAAACACTAAACAAACAAGGAAAAGTAAACAAACAAACACTAAACAAACAAGGAAAACTAAACAAACAAACACTAAACAAACATGGAAACTAAAAGCAACATCTAAACGTAATGAAAGATTTGTAGAAAACTCCTATTTAGCAATGCGATCTAACGCCGGCATCAGTGCAAATGTTCATTGTTCATCTTTTCTGATTAGGGTTTTAGGGTTTAGTCAATCTTCTCTTCTAATAACTTTCCTGTGTGAATCACCTTCATTGTTTGAGTTTACACTAAATTATACTTTAGCGCAACTTCCTCCAGATGAAAAGCTTGTTATCTTAATTGCTTTCTGAGAATATGCCCGTAGAGCAAACAGACTGAAACGGCCTGCTATTTTCAGCGGCTGGCAGTCGAAAGGAGGCTGTTTGGCTCCGCTGAGCTCATCGGAAACAGGAGAGCATGCTGTGCTTCGCCGTCATCATCACCGCTCTTCCTCTCTCCTGTTAGTATTTATGCCGCATTTCTCTCCTCTTTTAAAACAGTCGAGCATTTCAAGCATTTCGGCACCTAATATAGCAACCGTCCAGGGCACCCTCGAGCAAACACAGTCCAGACCGCTCCATGGAGACTCAAATTAATTCTGTAGGTTTGTGAGTGTGTGTGTGTGTGTGTGTGTGTGTGTGTGTGTGTGTGTGTCAGAGGCGACCCTATATATCCCAGAGTGACGGCTAGAAATTAAACGCCTGCAGCAATTTGTCACTTTTCCCTCAGGCTGCCTCCTTCTCACTGTCCGGTGTGGCGTTCAGTGAGCGTAGGAAATGTCACGTGTTCACCGAACCACAAAGTCCCACGTACATGTTCTCAGCCACAGTATTTCTATCGACTATCAGAGACTCAACAAAGTTCAAATTAGATCACAGTCTACAGAGGGAAAAAAAAAAAAAGGTTTGGAGCATGTTCTGAAATGTGTTTCTGGTCACATGACCTTCATCAATTTGAATTTACACCCCATTTTGTCTCTACCTGTACCTGAGAAAAATCTCTGGCTGATGCTGATGAGTTCACTCCAACAACCCAAACACCTCTGTGAGCCAAAATAACCGCAGCAACACACTCACGTACCTCAGCTCATGTGTTCTGATTAAACAACATCACAGGAACGGAGAACGTGTGAGTCATAGGTCAACCGTCTGAATCCCCCCACCCCCACCCCTTCTCTCACTCCAGTTCTCCTGTGTTACCTCATATTCCTGCAGGGAGGCGTAATGCTTCGCTATGATCACATAGTATTGTCCGAACGCTGGATCTTCTTGGACGTTCAGGATGTGGATCGCCTTCTTCCACTGACAGTCGGCGATGGCTGCCTGGACGGCTTTAACCGAGCAGCTTGAGGAAGAGAAAAAAAGAACAGAATCATTTGATTTTTCTGTAAAACATCGATTTGAGTAGATAAAAAAAGGGGGAGAAATTCAAATCGGATCAATTTTGGTTGGATTTAAGTGAAACCAAATTATTTTGTTCGCACTGAAGCACAGACCGAGAAGCAGCGTCTTTTCTTGGGTGAAGGATTTCATTTTTCCAAAAGACAAAACTAGGTTTGAGATAGTTTTCCAACATGAAAAAAAATAAAAATATGATGCTGATGATCTGTTATCTCTCATAACGGTGGTTCAAAAATCTACAGCCCGTCTCCGTTTCACGGTTTTTGTGTCATCTTTCTTCTGCTCACTTCACCCACCCTGCTTCAATGAAGTGGTTGATGGCGGCGTCCAACCGTTTCTGCTCAACCAGGTAGTCCCCCCAGGCCTCCTCTAGTTTCACCACCTGGGTAGGCGAGGTGTGGCGGGCCAGCTCCACCGCTACGGGAAGAAGAGAGCAGAAAGTAGAACCTCCTGCCCACCTGACCTGACCTGAGCTCCACAACAGACATGCACCTTCACTGTGAGGCTGCTGTTAGCATGCTAACATGACTGCAATGACAATTATAAGTTCACCATCTTACTTTAGCATTAGAAGGAAACTTCCTTTCTTCTTGTTAGGAGTCGCTACGGCGTGTCGTCCTTTTACATGAATTTGTTTGGCAAAGTTTTTCATGCTGGATGCCCTTCCTGCCTCAACCCTCTGCATTATAAACAATGGGGGCTGTGGTTCAGTGAGCCTCATCTCTTCCGACACGTGACTTACCTTTCCCGTAGGCGTCCCCTTTGCAGTAGCACTGCAAGGCTTTCGCGCCGTGTCCCATCTTTTCATACAAATCTCCTGCCTGTTCAGAGAACACAGGAAATATCCATTTTTAAAGTCAAATTCATTTCCTAACCAAATCCAATATGATCATTCAGACTGCCAGGGTGGGAGTCACGTAATATATGGTTTTAATCTGCCCTTTACGTTTTCTATTTAATCAAACAGATTGTTGACGTCAGTCTCTTGCAATGAGCAAAGTCCTTCGAGAAATGTTTTGTCATGTGAGTCAGATCTTATCTGTACTTAAACTAACTCCTGTCACTGACAGAGATACAAATCTAGTGTAAAACTTTCCAGAACATTGAAATTTGTTATGCTAATAGATTAATGGAAGGGATGTTCCAGCCATTATAAACGGGTGCAACTTATTTCATCTAGAAAGCCAAGCCTTGCTTCACAGTGGAAAGTTTTCCTCAGCAACTCTTCATTAATTTGGTGGCTTTTCAAACTTGTGAACAACAACAGTAGAAAAAACAGTGACAGAAATTAAAAAAACACAGACAAATAAAAGCTAGATAAAGTAGAGACTGAATGTAAAACTGAACTAACACAGAAAACGCTCTGTTTAGACCTCTTCTAGTAGACAGGAGCCACTACTATAAAACTATCCGTCACTCACTCTTTCATAATACTCTCCCTTGATGAGGGAGGCCACGATGCGGCGGACCGCCTCGCCGTCGTTGAGGACGTCTGGCTGGCCGAGGGCCAGTCGGGCGGCTTTAGCCGGCAGGCCGGCCTTCAGGTAGAGGTTGACGCCGCCCAGGAAGTCTCCCTGCGCCTCCTTCACTTCGCCGGCCTTGTCGTGCTGACCCGTGTCCGTCAGCCACCTGTAGTATTTCTGACGCAGGCTTTCCAGCTCTGGGTGGCCCTACAAGGGTGAACAGGGTGTGTTAGGTGTGGGTTCAGATCAATAGCTCCAAGAATAATGACCTGAAAAGAACATTGACCAGAAAATATGGAATCCAGTTTGAAAAGGTTCCATCGATGATCCATAGGGTAAATCTTTTACTTCTGTATCACTGATTGACAGCTGACTGTATTTTTCATGATGAAGCTCATGAACTAAATGGTTTCACCACCAAAAATATTACAGAGGCAAGCAGCAGGAACAAAATGTCCCTGAGGGGAAAAAATGCATAAATTTAGTTATCATTACCTTGGCTTCAGCCAGAGCGATGCATTCATCCCACATGTGAAGCCCCTGGTACATCTCAAAAGCCTTGTCGATGCAATTCTGCAGTAATAAGAGCAACACAGCACATAAATAAATAAATAATGGTCGGGGGGTGGGGGGGTAAGGTGTGACTGGACAGGTGAGGCTGCAGCAGCAGCCAGACTAGTTCCATGGATTAGTGCAGGATGATGAAACCATTACCACCAACCACACTCGGCTCGTCTGGGTGACAGTCGACCATCGTCATCATCACTGGGTTCCTTCATTAGCATCAACTGGCTCGACAGAATTCAGCGTTACAGTTAGATCCATGAATTTATTGATAGAGGTGTTGTTGCTGTAGTTGGGGCTTCTACAGCTAACGAAGAGAGGGAGTGACGTGATGCTCTGACTTCAGAGTTCTCCATGTTAAAATCAGAGCAAACCTTCCAATACAATTATATAAAAATGTTTTAAAAGGCAGCGCGTCTGTTCGCAGTCTCTGAGAGATTATCTGCCCAACAACACTAAATAATCTGAATGTGTATAAAAAAAGAGCGACAAATCCTAATTGTAATCCTGATTACAGTATTTTCTGCACTATAAGCCGCACCTAAAAGCCTTTCGTTTTCTCAAAAACCGACCGTGTGCCTTATAGTCCAGTGCGCCTTATAGTCCAGTGCGCCTTATAGTCCAGTGCACCTTATAGTCCAGTGCGCCTTATAGTCCAGTGCGCCTTATAGTCCAGTGCGCCTTATAGTCCAGTGCGCCTTATAGTCCAGTGCGCCTTATAGTCCAGTGCGCCTTATAGTGCGGTAAATATAATACAATATAAGTGTAATATTTGCTGACTCGTGGTTAGATGCCACCAACCTGCTCCAAGTAGATCATTTCTGCCAGTTTGAAGTTCTTTTCCAACATGGCCATGCGGGCTTGGACCTCAAAATAATCTGTTCCTGTTCCACCCTGGTCAAGACAAAACACACCCAGTAAATCTCACACACACACACACACACACACACACACACACACACACACACACACACACACACACACACACACACACACACACACACACACACACACACACACACACTCTCCTCTGTGAACTCTTCATTGATTGGACATGTGGTAAATGTGTCATCTGGATATGTTCTCTGGAATTAGTACAAATGTTTGATCCCCTAATTATAAAGTGATGATTGATATTTAATGAAAATTAACTGGGACTGAGTCCAGTGGAGTTGAGATTGAGATTAAGATAACTAATTAATTAAGTTAATTAATTAATCATTAATTAACTAATAATTAAGATAACTGGGATTGAGTCCAGTGGAGTCTTCAGTGTTTGATGAAGGGTAATGAAGGGTAAATACTTCAATAAATCAGGGCAATATAAATATTTCAGTATCGTCCACCTGTACATGCTACCAGTATTTACACGCAATGTTGTGTCCTACATATGTGCTCACTGTTTCCTGTGAAACCTTGTCTGCAATCTCATTGGTCGTGTGGAGGAAATACATGGTCGCGAAGTCACCCAGTGCAGCACAGCACCTGCAAGCAAGAAATAAAAAGAAACCAAGTGAGAACAAGAAGAACCACAGAAAGAAACATTCAATACCATCAAGTCTGAACGTCACCCAAAAAAATGAGTTTTAAATGAAGTGAGATAAATTAAAAGCCTGTGTCTCACTTTTTGTCGAACTAGCCCTTGGATACGTTACAGTCTGAGAAATAAAAAGGCAAATTCTAGCATTTGGCCACTTTATTGCCAACTCTCTCTAAACGGTTGCATCAGATTAATGAACGAGTCATGAAAGAATAAAGTTCTCTTTCTCACTACCCTCCTTCATTAACTTTACCCACTCCAGACAAAACTGTTTTTGGTTTTTTTTTTGTTCCCATTTTCATGATGTATGCAAATCAAGCCGTTGCTTAATGAACAGCATATGCATTATTAATGACAGAGAATCCAGATCTGAAAAGTTTCTCAAAACAGAGACAAAAGAAGTTTAGAGAGAGAGAGAAAAAGAGAGATTTTTATTTTATTTCTTTTTTTTTTTTTAACATCACATTTATTCATAAAAGTCTAATTAAAAAAATAATCACGTTGACACAAAATCCAAAAGAGATTGACATAAAGAGGATTTTCAATAGTACTGGGCTTTTTCTGAACAAAGAAACATGTAACCTTTTAACATTTATCAAACTAAAAAAAAAAAAAAAAAACAGACAAAATTAAGAAAGAGAGAAAGAGAGGAAACACTTATGATAGAAAATAAAACAAAACTGCCTTTTGATGATCAATGAAGTCAGAGGCAAAGTCATGCAGGGACACGGTCGGTCGTTTGCTCTCCCTCTCTCTCTCTCTGCATGTGTGTGTGTGTGTGTGTGTGTTTATGCTGCTGACCGCTCTGCGATGTGCAGCTGCCGAGCCTCTAGGGCCCTCTTGTAGAGCATCCTCCACATGGCTTCAGTCTCCTCTGACATCTCCAAGGTCTCCAGGAAGGCGGTGGCTCTGCAGACGAATCACAAGCGTTTCCAAAAATTCCTTCATATTTTAGCAACAGACCCCACTTCCTGGAATCTAAGAAACATCTGCAGATGAGCGCCCCTGCTGTCCACGCTGGTGCTTTTAGTTTCTAGATGTGTAAACATCTCCTGAATGCCTGCATACACATGCTAGAACGTTAATGACTAACACTTCCTGCCATTTAAGCATTCTCTTGATTACAAAGAAGACTTTTACTTCATTCAGAGTCGTTGCAGGAAACTGATTTCAAAGTATCTTGTATATACTGTATAAGTTTATCTTCTCCTAAATACGAAACGCTGAACGGATCCCAGATCCAATCTCAAATAGAGCTTCAGGACGTCTGATCTGTTCGGTTACACGCTCAGACGTACCTGTTGTAATCCTCATCGTAAACGGCCGTACCAAACTCAATGAGGCCTTCATCCAGCGTGTACGACACGGTTTTGACGTCCTCCTTCACCACCACATTGGTCTTCCCTTCAGCTCTCTCCAGATTCACAACGTCTCCCTGGAAAAAACAGAAAAACAAGTGAGAACAGCTCGAGTAAGAAATCAGCATGACTTCACATAACCTGTAGGGTGGTTTTTTTACAGTAAGGTCAGAGTACAGCGCTGTTACTTACACAGTTAGAAGATATTTTCAGTTAAAGGTCTATTATTTGGCTTTAATGATTACGTTCCTCGTTTGATCACTTTACTGTTTTATTTTATTTGCCGTCTGCTGGTTTTACAGGCTGCAGTGAGAGAGGAGTTAGTTAGACCCTCCAGGGAGTCCTGTTGGGTTTATCTGACCGTTAAGAGCGCTTTGAAATGTCTGCTGATGCGATTAAGCGCTATACAAATGTTGATTAATGTTGTATAAAGGTTGATTGATTGATTGATTGATCGATTGATTGATTATCACCTTGCCTCCGAAAAAGATGCAAAAGTTGGAGAAAAAGCAAGTGACATAAAAAACAGTTAATGAAGAAAAAGAGACAGATACTACTACAGATATTACTACAGATACTACTACAGATACTACTACAGATATTACTACAGATGTTACTACAGATATTACTACAGATATTACTACAGATACTACTACAGATACTACTACAGATATTACTACAGATACTACTACAGATACTACCACAGATATTACTACAGATGTTACCACAGATATTACTACAGATATTACTACAGATACTACTACAGATACTACCACAGATATTACCACAGATACTACCACAGATACTACTACAGATACTACTACAGATATTACTACAGATACTACTACAGATACTACTACAGATATTACTACAGATATTACTACAGATATTACTACAGATATTACTACAGATACTACTACAGATACTACTACAGATATTACTACAGATACTACTACAGATACTACCACAGATATTACTACAGATGTTACCACAGATATTACTACAGATATTACTACAGATACTACTACAGATACTACCACAGATATTACCACAGATACTACCACAGATACTACTACAGATACTACCACAGATATTACTACAGATGTTACCACAGATATTACTACAGATACTACTACAGATACTACTACAGATATTACTACAGATACTACTACAGATACTACCACAGATATTACTACAGATGTTACCACAGATATTACTACAGATATTACTACAGATACTACTACAGATACTACCACAGATATTACCACAGATACTACCACAGATACTACTACAGATACTACTACAGATACTACCACAGATATTACCACAGATACTACCACAGATATTACCACAGATATTACCACAGATATTACCACAGATATTACCACAGATATTACCACAGATACTACCACAGATATTACCACAGATATTACCACAGATATTACTACAGATATTACCACAGATATTACTACAGATATTACTGAAATCTGTGTGGAGAGGTTCTGTCAGCTTGACGCAGTGTCCACAGGAGAATACAGTATTTGAATTAAAGGCAAATAAAACTACTGAGTGAAAATCAAAAATAAAAAAAAACAAACAAACTGTATTACATTTTTATTTCTAAAACAGTTTTGTTTAAATGACTACCAGGCTTTAATATTTTGATGAAACTAAGAAATAATTTTACTCTTTTTTGCTTTTTACTTAAACAGTTATGAGGTGATTATTGATAAAAACATTCAAATGAACAGTTTGTTTAGTTTTTATATTGTACTATTGGCAAAACTCAATCATTACGTACGCTTCTACTGTATATTCTGTTATTACTTTTGGGATGCACGAACGTCACGTCGGGATGCACACATTTTTCTTGAAGCGCATCCCAGGGACGCACTACTATTCTGCAGGTAAGATGAACTCTCCTAGAGTCACACCAGACTCCATGAATTAGCGGTAAATTCTCACCAAATCCAACGTCATCACTGTCGTCACATAAAAGATGAATCCTGTTCATTCCTAAAATTCTACCACACATAAAAACTTCAGCCGTAACCTGCACTGAAACCTGATGACGCTGGTTTTTTGTTCCAAACAAACACAAGCTCATAATGTAACGAAAGCAGTTGGACCTTGATTGGGAACATGGTGACCGTCTCTGGGCTGTCGATGCTGTACAGGACGCACAGGTTCCCTCTGTTCTGGGCCACCACCACGTCGCTGCCGGGCACCCACTGGACGTAGGAGCAGACGCTCAGGATGGTCGATTTCCCCCCCGTCGCTATGTCGTACAGATGGAGCTGAGGAGCCAAAAGTTATGATATGAATTCATCGGTTTCATCACCGGTTTTATAAGATGCGGAAAAAAAAGAAAAAAAAAAGAAAAACATTTTAAAAATTTGTGGCTTGTGCTTAATTTCAAAGTTTTGACTGCTGTAGTTTGAACCGCCTCATGTCCACCATCTGCCTGTGAACACCAACGCTGTAATCTGGTCTGCTCTAATGACTTTTCATTATGTACAGTATATTCTATAAGCTCCAATTGCTCCCAGAGCAAATAATATGTATGTGAGTGTGCTGCAATGAGCCACCTTAATACCCCCCATCGCCCCCCGCCTGTAATAATGTGTCTGTAGTTTCCCCCTGGAGCTCAGCAGGACAGTTTTTAATCCAAACAGGAGGAGCAGCCCGTTGGATTCTCCTCAAAGTAGGTCCAACTTCTGATTGGTTGACTTTCTAGGATGTCTCACCGACTGACGTGAATATCCAAAACAGCACATCAAGAATCCTTCAGTGTCATTTTTATCACTTATATGCCGATGACAAACGTGGACATCCAATGTTTATGCGCCATCACTGAAGAATTAAAGGTCTGAGGTATTTAAAGGCAACGATTTAAAGTATGGGTCACAACCAAAAACACAGCAGTCGTCATGTGAAATTAGACAACTGAAATCTAAAGTACTCATGCCCACAATACAGCTAGAAAATACTCCTAGTATGGATTTCTACATGCGTTAGACACACGTGTGAATGGAGACTCATCGTCCCAAATAAAAACACAGATTTGTGTGACTGAAGAAGCGCCACATGGGTGCAGCAAAACATTCCCGCCCCTACATCCTCACGCCTCAGAGGAGAGAGAGCAGCCGTGAGATGACCTGAAAGATGGAGCATCAGAGCAACTTCTAGTACAAGCAATGAGAAAATATCAAATCATGTAAGCCCAGTGGAGCAAAACTGCCATAAAACATGTTTCAGGATGGATGTAGCTAAAACTTTACACAAGAACCACCCAAAGTGCTGACTTGTGTGTTTTACTTCACTAATCATCATCCTGTCTCTCCTCTCTCCTCTGCCTTGAGGCTCCTCTGGTTGGTTTCCTCTCTTACATTACCTCAGGGTGCTGCCGAGGCTTCACACTCACCCGCAGCTTCTTGTCCCTGAACAACAGTTTGCGTCCCGTTTCGTTGAGCTCCAGCCAGTCGATCTTTGAGTCGTGACTGATGGTTCCCAAACTGGAGCCCACGGCCAAGTCCACTGGACGGGAGGACGCGTCGTCAATGAGCAGTGTTTAGATTGACAGTGATAATAATAATAATAATAATCTAACAAAAGTCCACCATTATTCAAGACTAGAAATAATCCAGTCACGTTAGAGTTCGTAAGGATTCTATCAGGATTAAATAGATATTTTTAGTCTGAACCTATTTAAACTTTTTAATTAAAAAGAGGGATGGTCCGGTCAGTGCGGTCCACTAAATTTCAGGCACACACACACACACACACACACACACACACAGTTTAATGGATGATTGCCTGCAATTACTTTAGTTATAGAAGTTCAGGAGTTTAATATTATCATTATTAACAGTAATCACACGTTTAAACTGACTGATGTTAGAATAATGTCACCAACGTGATCATCATCCTGCAGGAGCTACAGGCTGAAAATGTTACGGGCCTTCAATGGTGACTAACGTCATGACTCTGAAGACAGCTGTCCAGCTGGGTGATGAAGACGCTTTGATTTATTACATTAATGAGCAGCAAACATGTCGACTCAGCAGTTTCCTGCTGGAATTCACACCGATCCCATAAAGTCTTTTTTTTTTCTTTTTTTTTTTTTCAAACACAGTCTCACCGATTGCGATGGTCTTGATGTCGATCAGATACGCCAGCTTCTTGTTGTCTTCGGCTCCTTTCTGCGTCCTCTCATTCAGACGAATGCTTCACAAACGCACACGGACACACACTCAGTGAGCAGACCGGTGAGTGTAACCATAAAGGAATCCACACCAGAGTGATATTTAATGATTTATACCAGCCCCGGCTCAGACTAATTGGTTTCAGTAGCTGTTCCTGGCGCTTCCCATGATGCCCCTGATCCTGATGCTGTCACGCTACAGCCCGCCGTCAGTCCTGACAACTCTGACAGGGATGAATATTTTAAGGTGGATGTGTGCTAACTAGCACAGTGATGCTCCTGCTCCAGGAGTCTGACTGACATGACACAGGAAATGTCTGCATAGCTCAATACACCCACCTAGTGGACAGAGCTGGAAACGGGCATGAGGGGGGGGCAAAGCACTGGGGTCTCACCGTATATGCGAGCGGATTTGGAGACATTAACGTTTATAAACGGTGATGTAAGACTGACTTCAATTTATGGCCCATTTTGTAAAATCTACAAAAAAAATATCTTTATTTCAACAATTTCAGAATTCCAAAGAGAAATTTGGCTTGAACGCCTGTCAGAAATATGTTTCTAAAGGTTCTCAAGGGGTCACTAAAATAAATGTTTTTGTGTCCCAAAACATCAAGACATTTATTTGATTTTGAGCCAAAAAAACTTTTAAAACAACAATTAAAGTCCTGAATCACTCTAAGAAACACTTTGACTACTGAGCTGTGATGTTTAATATTCAAACTGAGAGATTTCTGCAGTTTTATCTGGGTGTAATAATAATAATTTAGTTATTAATGAAATGAATAACTTAATAAAGTGTGCTGCTGGTGTGACTGGACTCACCTGGTCAGGTGAGGGTTCATAAATTCGGTTCTGACTGATCCCAGGATCTCGTTGTTGTTGTACTCCACCAGACTCAGCTCTCCAGCATTAAAAATCATACAAACCTGGAAATAACAGAAAATACAGCACAAGAAAAAACAAAGAGGTGAGGTGAGGACCACCGAGCAAGGTAGAGTTATTCCAATAAAAAACAGAGAGATGAAGGACTTAAATGAACCCAGATTAATTATTGATGTGATAATATAAAAACTTTTACGTATCGTGTGTGTGTGTCTTTTCTTTATTTTAAATTCCATACAGTACACACACACACACACACACACACACACACACACATACACATCCTATAACAGCCTTCTTAACAACAATCTCTTGTGTACTTACAGATTCATATTCAAAGAAGAATTTCTCGTTTCCCCCTGAACCGGGCCACGGAACCTGAAAGACAGGAGTGGAGCCTCATTTTCAGCAAACGGAACGATCAGAGGAATATTCACCTCAGCCTTCTGTTGGAGGACATCAAGACAACCGACCATGACATGACACAAACTTGTTTTCAGTGGAATTAGCACCAACATACTTTTTTTACTCCTTTAATTAAAGCAATTTTAATACCCATCGCATCAGGATGGTGCATTCGTTTCTACGGATCACTGACAGCGTGTCGGGGGTAACGTCCCACCTCGCTCAGTCTATTTGTCAGCATGTCGCCCAGCAGGAGCGTGTCGGAGGTGTGAGCCACCAGGTAGCGTTCTCTGCCCAGGATTTTCACTTCCTCTATCTCGTAGCCGTAGTAGGACTTCAGGATGACGCGTCTACCTGTTGACAGGTTCTTCACTATCACCTGGAGGAGGAGGTTGAAGTTCATTAACATCATGACAAAGAGGGGGGGGGGGAGAGAAAAGACTAAAACAAATCCCCCAAAAAATTCTTTCACCTTTGTTTCATTTGTCTTTTAAAAAACAAACAATGGGGTGAATTTCGTTACATCACAATCACCAAGTGACGTGTTCTGTCCAAGTCGTGTGTGAAACTCTACCTGGCTCAGGCCCACGTAGGTCACCTCAAACTTGCTCTTGTAGATGATTCTACGCAAGCAGCAGTCAAACATTTCCACACCGCCGCACACAGTTCCCTGAGAATACACAAACAAACACACACACACACATCGCTGAAGGAAGCTAATATCTATAACCAGGTTAAAGGGTAAAACAGGAGGCAAACTGACAGTAAGAAATACAAAGCTCACATTGTGGATCAAAATACTGAGAGGAGTTGGATATTTACAGCACACAGGCGTGATCCGTCTTTCTTCCACGAGAGGCTGGTGATGGTGTAGAGGTGACGGATGTCTTTGGGCTGGGCTTCCTGCCACTCCCCTCTCCTGGGCGCCCAGTTAAAGACCCGCAGCCTGAGAGGACGATAAGAGAGACAGACCAGCTGAACCTCACCCAAAAGATCTGGGATACTACAAACGTTAGCATTGACTCCACTCCCACTGACGCAGCAACACTCAAGTCATCATTGTGAAAAGGAACTACAGTAATGTGTTATTTTGAGCAGACAGGCGTTGCGGTTTTGTCCGTACATCAGAGAGACGGCATCTCCTCACCGATCGTAGCTGCCGAACACGACCGACTGTCCGGTGGGGCTGCTGGCCGCCACGGTCAACTCCTTCTCCGTGGAGTCGTGGGTGTAGTCGAAGGTCTGCAGGACGCGACCCTCTTTGGTGTAGGCTACGACCTTCTTGTCGCACCCACCAACCATGATGCTGTGTACACCCCAGGCCAGAGCATAAGGTGGACAAGGGTGCTTCAACAGCTTACCCTAGGTCAGAGAGAGAGGCGTATAAGAAAACACACTCCGGTGTGTGTGTGTGTGTGTGTGTGTGAAAACGAGTGGCGGTCTGTGAGACTGTGGGTACCTGGGACTCTTCTGCAGCTTCGTCTTTGAGGAAGAAACGAACGACGGTCCCGTCAGCGTGGCCAGACAGGAAGCCTGTGGCAGAAACACTACACAGAAGAGACAAATGACATCAGCTGTAGTTGGAGAGAGCTGGTCGGAATGCTGTCGTACAGATTTGATGTTTTTCAGCTCAATAAAGGGTGGTATTTACTTTGACGCCAGCGACACGACGAAGGAGTCGGTGCCGTACAGAGCTGATGATTTGTTGGTCTGGGTGTTGGCGAGGCGGACCTAGAAAACAGACAAAACAGAACGGATTTTATTCAAACAGAACGGACTTGGCAGTAACGTGTAGATGAATGTTCTTGCTGACTTACTTTGCCATCCATTAAGCCATAGACAATGGCGTGCTCTGCAAGCCAAAGCAGGCGAATCACAGGACTCTGCAAAACGATGAAGCAACCGACGCATAAAAAAAAAAACAAGTCATAAATAAGTGTTTCAAATGTTTGAGGTTCATTTTTCATTTTGTTGACTTACTGTCTGCACAAATTTATTACAAATTGACTTCTTTTCGCCCCTGAAAGAGGGAATAACATTGATTAAAATAACGCATTGTCAAAAAATATGAAATGATGATGAATATAAGCCAGGTATGGAACAAGCCAATGAACATTACCAGTCTTCTCCAAGTCGGTACACAAAGATGATGTTGTCAGACTGGCCGATGGCGATTTTGGTGGAGTCTGGTGAGAAGGCCATGTCAGTGACGACATAACTACTCTTTCCACTCTGACAAGAGATTAAATGGATGATTAGAGTCACACACCACAAAACGGTGATGTATTATAATTGTGTGTTCATCCGTCCGTCCGTCCGTCCGTCCGTCAAAACTCTTCACAACCGTTGCAGATAGAATGATGAAACAAAAAGCACATTACTCGGGCAGCAAAGGGGATGAAAATGAGATGATGACCTTGAGAAACGTAGGTCAAGGTCAAATTTCAACTTTTGTACAGCGTTTTTTTTTTTTTTTTTCGTGTTTTTTTTACTGCCTGTGGGTCTGTAATTGTGCTATATGTTGTGCATGTATGGTACACCTGACAATAAACTTAACTATGAATATTTTTTTTGCACATGTGTCATGAACCGGATACGATAGAAAGATGAAACAAAAGGCGTTACATTCAGGGAGGCAAGGGGATGAAAATTAGATCACAACCTTGACCTTGAAAAACTAGGTCAAGGTTAAATGTTCATTTTTATGCCTTTTTATTTACACATCTCTGAAACCTGATCAGATATAATCACAACACAAAAAAAACAACAACATTTTCAGGAAGCCAGAGGCACAAAAATGTGTAGGTCAGGGTTAAAGTCCAGACTGCCTCGTTAAACACTGAATCTGATTCATTAACATCTCTGAATGTTTCCCACTACCCAGCTGTGATATTTCCACTAAAGGTGACGTCACGAACAAGGTTGTCGTCACCGCTCTGATCACACACCTTGGGGTCTTGGGGTTTGGTGGAGAACTTGTCTCTCCTCTCTCCGTGCTCGTCGTACAGCAGCACCACCCGGTCCACGGTGCACACCGCCAGCCGGCCGCCGTTCGGAGCCCACGCCAGACACGACACCTTGGCGGCCGCCGCCTGCATGGGAGGACCGGGACGCCGTTAGCAGCAGCTAGCATTAGCCTAGCATCTACACAGCTAGCGTTAGCTGACGCCGTCTCACTCGTTCTGCTCTGTTTTGTGGACATGAGTTAATTACAGCCGAACCACGTGGAAGACGTGGCGGCATTAAGGCTCAGCAGCTCGTTTAACTGACAAACGGTAACTAACGGTCACCGCTAACGGTCAAACTCCCGGGCACCGAACTTACCTGGGGGGTTAGCAGTGTCTTTAGATGCTTCAGTTGCATTTTTTTTTTTTTTTTTTTTTTTTAAATGCGTTACGAAGCCCACGTCATTACATTTGCTGTGGCTTCTGGAGGGAGTCGGTGGAATCCACAGCAGCGGCTGTTGGCGGGGGAGCCATCTTTGTTCAAAACAAGAGCCGATCGCTTAGTAACGGCTGTAAAAAAATAAAAAAAACTCCCTGTGACGTCACAGAAGAGTTGGCTTTTTTTTTTTTTTTTTTCCAATTCTCCTTGCTACTAATTTTTTTAACATTAATATTTAATGTTTAAAAAAATCAGAATTTTTTTTATGTTTAAAAAATTTGTAGAATTTTTTTAAACATTAAACATTAGACTTAAACATTGTCTTTGCGCAGGAAATACATTTAGTAAAAAATTATTTCCACACATGGACAAATGGGTCGAATGAAGAGTGCAGCATCTGAACGTCACTAGTCATTAAAACTTATATTAGAATACAAGAACATTACACTTCAGAAGCAACGTGTGAAAATGTCATGTTCACCTGTGTTGTACACACGATTAAAAACCGTGTATATATTGTGTTCAAAAGAAGAGTCTGTTTGAAAGCAGAAAAGGGGATACACAATTTCTCTAATACTGTTTAATTTTATTTTTTTAATATTAATGACACAAAATTATTCACCTTTTGTGTGAAATTGTGAAATCCCACAAAACAGTCATATTCTGTTTGTTGACGTAACACACAACCCATTACACGTCACTCATTGTGCATATAAGATTTCACATTGTTGTTAACTGTCTGCAGCAGGTTTTTGGGGTTGTTTTGCAGTGTGAACTGAACTATGAGGTACAGGACAACAATCACCTACTGTTTTGTGCTGCGACCCATAGAAAAAAAGTCTTTGAATTCCTTTTTTTTACACAACATTAATCTTTGGGGTGTAAAAAGCATCAGTACAACAAAAAAATGTCAAAACATTTTTGTTTTATTGTATGTCTTTAGGCAGACGACATTTGGACTCTGTTATGATTAATATGAACACGTTTAGAGTTACATGTTTGTATCTGAACTCTGACATTTTGGGTTGTATATTTAAAACTGAACTTTTCTGAACCTTAGTTTTTGGTACAAGTAATGTTCCTTCCTTAGAAAGATGACCTTCGACCAAGGTAACGTTATAAGTTAAGTTCTATGGCCTCCTCCTTTATTCCAGTGGATTCCATCTTGAGTCCTGGAGTAACCCCTAACATCATTTCTTCTTCCAAACCAAATCTAAGTCACCTGGTGTGTTCGTTCTTGGTTCTTTCTGGTTTGTGGTACTCCACGAAGCAGTTCTTCTTCTTGGGGATGCAGAGGTAGATATTACACTTGATGCACTTGATGTAGGTTTCTCCAGTGCATCCTTCTGCTCTGCACCTTTGGTGTTGTCCATCATATGTGACATATGGACAGCTCCATACTCCAGTGGTGGGCGGTCAGGGCCAGCAGGCCTTCTCTGCTGGTCTAACATGACCAGAAATCATGATAATATTTATGATAAAAGTTAATTATATTTTAATTCATTTTCCTAAAATAAATATATTCAAATACATGTATAAATATATAATTATACATTGGGATATAACGTGACATAGGCCAACACAGGGTCAGTGTTCTATTTTTAGGTTAGAGAGGTTTCATCCAATCAGAATTCAGCTAGCTTGTGTTGCCAGGTTGAAGGAAATCTGCCCAAGATCTTCAGAATCTAGAATGCAGAATCTAGAATGCAGGTTTCCCTGCATTCTAGATCTGTCTATTAACTATATGTTCCTGTGATCAGGAACATATAGTTATTAGACAGATGCAATAGCCAATCAGATCACCAGTTGGCCTTCTAGGACCTGCTAGCTATACTGTACGTGTCCTGTGATTGGATACTTGATCTGAGAAGGCAGCGCTATGCAGACGCACATTTAAAGAAAAGCTCTAGTGCACATGTGTCAAACTCAAGGCCCAGGGGCCAAATGTGGCCCTCCACATCATTTTATGTGGCCCACAAGAGCATAGAAGGTCAGTGTCTAAAAATAAATAGGTCAAAAGTGTGCTTTGACCAAAACTACATTTCCCACAATGCAGTAATTAAGGCCATTTAACTTTGACAAAACCATTTTGAACAAAGTGAATGTCCTAACTTGTGTATTCACTTGGATAGTTTGATCCTTGATTGACGGAGTTTCTATGGGTTTTCTTCATTACCTGACAAATTAAATCTATGGTTTTTTTAATTTTATCACAGAGATACAAACAAACATATTTTTTCTGTACTGTACAACTGTAATGTTTGTAACTTGAATAAGTAATAAATTCAGACTTATTTAACATTAAGGAGTAGTTACATTTATTTTGCATTACATTGAGTTACATTTTGTTACACTTATAAGTTACATCTGGCCCTTGAACAGCCATTCGAACAGCTGTTTCAGTGAGTACAAGCATTTCATTCATAGAAGTTTTCTTATTTAACGCTCTAATTCAATTTCATTTATATCAAATCAAAATATAATAAAATGAAAAAAAAAGTCTTGCTCTTCTGCAATGTGTGTAAATAATGTGGCACACTTGCACAGCTGTGTGACTGTAGTGGAAATACACAAAGAGATTTGTGTCCCTGCAGGAAAAAAGCCAATTTTATATATGAGAGAGGTGATGTAACATCTAGTAGTGTGTCAGTGTATGACTGTATTTCGTTTCTCCAGCTGTGGTGTCATAAATGATGGTTGTTTCAGTCAGTTGTGTTCTGTGACGTAGATGTGTGACGTCTATAAAAGGTGTGACCACGGGGTTCTTCTGTGCCAGTGACAATAAAAGTGGGGCTGACACCGGTTTTTGTCCCATTTGAGAGAAGTTATAAACACGTCAGTCCTGAATGCTACATTTGTGGGAGCTGCTCACAATATTATGGGAAGTATTTATTCACGTTTGACTAAGGAGAACATCACTGAAGGCCTAGGTGTGAAATGCACAGTCCGCCACTGCTTCCGTCCTAATCTGGCTGGGACCTCCTTCTCTTGTGTGATGGAGCGTAGAACTCAACGTGTCTGACTCAATCACATCGGTTTAGTCTGACAGGCCTGGGCAATCAGTTCCTCGCCCAAGAGCAGTTAGAACTCATGGTATTGGTTTTCTTCGTGGGTTGTGCCAAGGCCGGGCTGTCTTCTTGTACTGTAACCAGGAGTTGGTGATGGCCAGATCAAAGAAGTGTAGGATGGTGCAAACAGTCCACTTCCTAGTGAGGTTGGACATTCTATGAAAGCTGAGCATTCAATCACACATATCCACACACCCAGTGTTGGTGTGGTACTGCCACCACTGCAGGTCTTGACACTTGAACTTACCTTTTGTCTTTGTGTGGGTATCCTTGGGCTCTGTTCCATGCACTTTGCACACCATGAGCACAAGGCTATCGTGTATCGTCAGTCCATTTAGTCACAGCCAGCTCAGCAGGCTTCCTTATCACCATTACGGAGGATTCTCTCCCTTTTGTCAGCAACTCTCTATCTGATGGCATGTTGCATTCCTTTGGGACTCTATTTTTCATGTGTTCCAGTTCTAGGCAAGCCCTTTTTCCAGCAATAGCCTGGGGAGGTGGCAGCTTTGTTGCACCTTCTTCAGAAGTAGACTGACACTCCAAAGCAGTTATTGTTTCTTCTCTTCTTCTGTTACATCAAGATCATTGGTTATTTTGAGACGACATCTGCTCCTTTGTCATGGACTCAGCAACTATTGGCACTCTTGTTTTTGTGTGTGTGTTTTGTGGCCCAGTATATCTTGATTTTTTGATTTCCAAGACATGCCATGAGAATGTAAAGAAGGTCTTAATCTCTTCAGATGTTGTATTTAGATTTAATCCTGTCAACTGAAGCTGTCTCTGGTTAGTGTGGAAGAATGTAACCTCAAAGACTTCATCGTTAATGATTTACTGTCATATTTTATTATAATATTTTGATGGCGGCCCTTCCACAGTTTTGGCCAGTACTGCCTACGAAATCTCTGGAGTCTTCCAACACAGGCATGATTCTGAAGAGATTGACAAATAAACACAGTTAATAATTATGTCCCCTTCAAGTTCCTTGAAGACCTTTCACCTCTTATCCAAGAGGCTTTTGATGATGGTTGGTCTCGTCGCTGCTTCTAACCTCCGTGAGGTGTTGTCATTTCTATTCATATTCCAACGACCATTGTCAAGACAAGTCTGGCTCATCAACGATGGTCGTTGGGAGTACCAAAGGTTGTCAAAGGGGGGTCGTTGAAATGCGTGTTTCACCAAGCCCTTATATGCTAATAGCGATCATTGGCATGACCCACTTCACCTGGGTCAGTCTACTGAGTAGTTCTTTTGAGGAGTTTCAAAAGGACCGGATTGCAAATCACCGAAATACGTCACAGACCATCCCCCCATTCAGAGATGGTTTGTACACGCACGCACGCACACGAACACACACACACACACACACACACACACACACACACACACACACACACACACACACACACACACAAACACACACTGATTTTGTGTGTTTGAGACTCTTGGGCTACCAACATCTCTCTGGGACAGTCAGTTCCTTTCTAGGATGTCTTGCTGTTAGTAGCAATTAATGTGGCACTGTTTCACTCTGCCCACTTTTCCATTCACTGTCTTGATCATTCAGTTCATTGGTCATTCCCCCCCCCCCTGCACACATACACACCGTATCTCTACAATGAGTATAGCATAACATGATAGGAGAGCAGTCCGTGAATGAGATTTCAGTCCAATCCATACCAAATAATGTGAGACAAAACATCTCCAGCTGCCCACACTCCTTCCACAGTGTGTGGAGTGAGACTTCTTGAAGGTCAACGCAAGGCAATAAAGTGATATCTTCCTGGGAAAACAACAGTGTGAACAAAGAACCACAGATGGCATTTTTTTTGTAGCATTAGCATTGCTAATATGGAATGGAGTTAGATCTTTTCTTTTCATAATCTGAAGATATGGAATCATTACAGAGAAGGAAGATGGAAACGAGAAGAAAGAAAGAGAAAGAATTTCACTTTAATAATCCTCTTGTGGAAATTACCTTTACATTCCACACATGTGGACATATGCATGTGCAAGCCCCTGAAAAATATACACACACACACACACACACACACACACACACACACGCACACACACACACGCACACACACACACACACACACACACACACACACACACACACACACACACACACACACACACACAAACACACACAAGGGGCCTGTAAGCATGCAAGTTAGTACAATTGGAGGCAGAGTGATGGGCAGAGTCTTGGAGGTATTTCCCTTCGGGGATTATAACAATATATAAAATAAAATAAATAAAAATAATTCTAACTATAATTATAATAAACAATATCATATCATAAATAATGTAATAAAACTTCAAATAACGTGGACACACACTCATGGGGGAGAAGGGAGAGATCAGCCTTTAGACGAAGAGAAAGAAGAACACGGAACTCTGACGTCAGAGAACAGGCTGTGCGCGTCCGCCCCCTCTCCGGTTTTCGCGGGATGACGTTACACCGCTTGTGTTAACGTTTTCTGCCCATACCGGAAATAAGCGAGGTGTCTTTCAAAATAAAGGCACACATTGTCACTCCAATTATAATGGTGTATTATCTTGTAAATCCTACTCCAGAAAGTTTGGACTGCCTTACAGTCTTTGTAGTCAAACAACTTCTAGTCCTGAATTAATAACGGTAAAGCTCCACGGCGGCTATATCAACAATAGCTAACCCTTAGTTTAAATTGAATCTTTTATTTCGAAAATCCTAAACGGAAGCCCGACGTGCCGCTAGGCTAAACTTACCAGCCCGGCCCGCGGACTGACTTCCACGCTGGTGGCAGCGTGGAACACGTTGTGTACTGAAGCTCTGCGCGATTTACAAGCAAATAAGCCGCTTTTAGCTCATTTTGAGATTTTATTCTTCTTTAATTCCTCCAGACTCGTCCCGACTCTCTCGGAAACCTGCTCGCCGGTCCGATCGGCCGTTTTTTCCGGTACATTTTTGTTCAGTCCCGCGGGTAGCGCTTCACGTGGAGACCGGGGATCGCCACATTTCTCAGGCATCTATCTATTCATTTCCCGTTCGTCATCTTGAACCTGCTGCTTGTTTGAGCAAAAATGACAAAGATGGCAAGTTTGATCCTGGAGGACGGGACGACGTTCAGAGGCCTCCTGTTCGGCGCAGACGTGTCGGTGTCGGGAGAAGTTGGTGAGTCTTCACTAATTTAAGGTTGAGAACACAGGATCCTGTTGTGCGGGTGGTGAACCGGAGGTGAGACAAATGCTGTGAAGTATTTTTTGCATTTTTGCGCCGCTGCTGACGTCAGACCCCCCCCCCCGATACCGGATCGGACATGTCGTCAGTAGATGACTATTATAATATGAATATCTGTATGGTGTAGTTTGTGCAAACTTCATGTACCAGAAAGGAATGTAGATCTGATGGATTGGTGTGGAATGAACCCCCCCACCACCACCAAAGAAAAACTTTTATTAATAGTTAAATCAGCAACAAACAAGAAGATGAAACAAGCAGCATCAAAACTACAAATCCCTCAATATCCTGAGGTGGTCCAGCTGTGGTGTAGAATATGTTACACAATCAGTAATGCCCCCCCCCCCCCACACACACACAGGTAGCATCTATTACAGTGGGACTCCTCCCCCACGTGGGTGATGAGGTCATCTCTTGGGGTGGCAGGCTGCCCAGAGCTGATGCTGAGTCTGCCCTCCCCCCCACCCCACTGGTTTTCAGTGGGGTTAATGTGAGACCTGGTTGCCCTCTGGGACCCCCTCCAGCATCACAGTCATTTGAGCGTCATGAGCGTCTCTAAATATTGTGTTCACACTCACACAGGCGTGATCGGAGCTCTCCTGTTAAATCAGTCGAGTTTTGTTAGAGTTTTCTCAAACCGTCGATGAAATCCGTGTTCTTTGCCGTTCTTCCAGTGTTTCAGACGGGTATGGTCGGCTACCCGGAGGCTCTGACGGATCCGTCCTACCGCTGCCAGCTGCTGACCCTCACCTACCCGCTGGTCGGCAACTACGGTGTACCGGGAGAAGAAGAGGGAGAGTTTGGACTTAGCAAGGTCGGGAACGATTTACGGTTCAAAGTTTTTAATGATCCAGAGACGTCACTGCAGAATGTGTGAGAGAAGATCAAGAAACAAACAAGTTCTCCCTCCTGTCTGTGATTGGTGTCGTTCTCCTGGCTGTCCCACATTAGGTTTACAGTATTATAAGGTGAAAATACTGTATTTTGTTTTGCCCCTCAGTGGTTTGAGTCGTCAAAGATCCACGCTGCAGCTCTGATCATCGGGCAGCTGTCGGAGAGTCCCAGTCACTGGAGTTCCGTCAAGTCTCTGGACCAGTGGCTTAAAGAGCAAGGTGTTCCTGCTTTACAAGGTCAGAGCAGGTGAAGGTGACGTTTTTTAATTTAAATTTAAATTGCAGCTTTTGAATCACCCCCCCGTCTACTTGAATCCCAGGCATTGACACCCGCTGCCTGACCAAGAAGATCAGAGAGAAGGGCACCATGCTGGGGAAGCTGGTTGTGGACGGGACTCCAGAGGACAGCGTTCGCTTTGACAACCCGGATCTCAGGAACCTGGTGGAGGAAGTGTCCATGAAGGTAACCGACCCAGACGCCTGCAGTTCATCGCATCCATTACCCATAATGCCTGCTGGACATTTGGGACGATGGCTGCAGGGGGGGGGGGGGTTGTCACAGCCTGGTTCAGGATTGTGTCGTTTGCATCGACGCAGGGCGTCTTCTGTTTCACGTTGTTTTTAAAAAGTAATTCTCAGAAACAAATTCCTCATTCCTGAGTCAGAAAATAGTGATTAAATGTGATGATCAGCGTTAAATAAGATAAGATAAGCCTTTATTCATCCCACAGTGGGAAAGTCTCCAACTAAAACACGGCACAAAAGGTCATTTTAGGTCACATTTAACCTGAATATGTAAATAGGACAGAGGTTTTTAAGTTAATGACACTGTAATTAAGACAGATCTGTTTATTTGGTGTTTCCTTCTCCGTTCCTCGTCCCCAGGAGCCCCGGGTTTTCAACCCCAGTGGTAGTTTGAGGATCACCGTGGTGGACTGCGGCGTTAAATACAACCAGATCCGTTGCCTGGCGCAGAGAGGAGCCTGTGTTACCGTGGTACCCTGGGATCACCCTCTGGACAGCAAAGGTCCGTCCAACACGTCACCCACCAGATTAAAGCAGCTTGAGATTAGACTGGACTGTGAAACTTTTCTGAAGTGGTTTATAAAATCTGCTTTTGTTTTCCACAGATGAAGTTGTATAAAGTTTATTTCTGTGTTGAAAATACACTAAACTTTCTGTTTCCACGTGTCTGTCCTCTCAAGGAGAATCAGAATGTTGTTTTCTTTCTCTTCCAGCCGTCATCAGCAGTAATCAGATGTTTTATTTAATTGATTTTTTTTGTAGATTTCGACGGTTTATTCCTCAGTAACGGCCCCGGTGATCCCAAACTCTGTCAGGCCACCATCAACAATTTGAAACACGTGGTCTGCATCGAACGTCCGAAGCCGGTTTTCGGGATCTGCCTCGGACACCAGCTGCTCTCTCTGGTCATCGGATCCAAGACCTACAAGATGAAGTTAGTGATTCAGAATGAAAACACCGCTTTCATGAAAACCTTTCTAGGACTGCATCGTTTAAGATCAGTTTTTCTTCTATTCGTTTGTGTACCCTCTAATTGGTCTTTTGAGGGATTTGACATTAACAGATGCTCTGCAAACGCCATGATGTTCACGTAAAGTCTTTTGATTCAGTTTATCTTCATGTTTGTCGTAGAAATTGATTTCATGATGACGTAGAATCCATAGAAACGCTCTGACTTGGCTGAAGCTTCTCTCCGTTCTCCTCTGGAGCTCAGTCGTTCTTTGGGTCAGGTGGAGAACCTGAATGCACCCGGTGAACCGAGCTCTTCTCAGTGGCCTGGCTGGACTGTGGTTCATTCTCTGGGAGCGTTACCCCCCCCCCACCCTCCCCACATTTGTTATGAGAGAGATTAAACAAATAATCCACGATAACGTGGTCCGCTCCTCACTCCACCGACCCCTCCAGCCACGCCGACGGTCTCCTTTCCCCTGAGACTCTGCTGACGGCAGCTTTTATCAGGCTGTGTGTGAAGGACAGCGGATGGGTCTCCTGCAGGTGGTTGTGAGATCGCAGCCCAGGTTGTTCACAGGGCTTCAACACATGGAGCTAGAAGTAATTTAGTGTATCCACGTCCAGTTTAAAAAAAAAATCACACCTTGATCAATGTCTTGCTGCTGAGGATAAAATAATGATTTATGGTTCTTAGAATAATCTCCAAATTGGGTGCACTAGTTAATCTTCTAAAGCCTGATGTCATATTTACCAGAAAAATGACATTTTTGGAGCCCTTCTGACAGAATTTTCTAAAAAAAAAAATGTTTTTTTTAATATAATTTAGTATATATGAGCTTTAATTTGTATATTTGTTTGCTAAATCCAGATTTTATTTTTTTATTTTTTTTTGCATGGAAAATGCAAATGCATGCATCTGATTGTATTTATCAGGTTTTCCAGTAAAGAAAATTTTAAAAAATTTCAACTTTTGATGTGGAAATCTTAAAAAGTCCAAGAGTGTCAAATGTGATAGATGTGGCTTTAAAGGGTTAATTATGCAAAAAAACAAAAAACAGTTGGAGCAGCTGGTGTCTGTGTGGTTTTTTAGATTTCTAATATTCTGTTGTCGGTATGTTTATCATAAACTGCGTCCGGCGTGTTTCTCAGGTACGGTAACCGCGGCCACAACCAGCCGTGTGTCCATCAGGGAACGGACCGGTGCTTCATCACCAGTCAGAACCACGGGTTCGCCGTGGACCCCGACACCCTCCCGCAAGGCTGGGACGTTCTCTTTACCAACGCCAACGATCACACCAACGAGGGAATCGTGCACAACACAAAACCAGTGTTCAGGTAATGAGGGGGGGGGGGGTGTGAGGGGACTCACCACATGTGAGATTTGGGTTAGGGTTTGGTTTTGTGACGCAGTACGGTATTTATTTCTTTGGGTTTTTTTTTTTCCCCAGTGTTCAGTTCCACCCGGAGCACAAAGCTGGTCCCACAGACCTGGTCAGCTTGTTTGATGTCTTCATGGAAACGGTGAAAGACCACAAGGAGGGCAAAGTCACCAAACCTGGTAAGGCTTTAATTCTGATGACTAGAATTAAAGTACAGGTAGTCCTCACCGGAAACCGGTGGTCGTTATTTATTAAATTACAATCTATAATCTCTATTTGAGGTGATTTAAATGTTATTACTACTCTAAATACAGTGGTACCTCTACTTACGAAATTAATTGGTTCTGGAAGAAATTTCGTAAGTAGAGACGTGTTTTTCATCCAAATGTCCTAATCCGTTCCAAGCCCCCTAAAATTCAGATATAAATGTTTTATAAAGCATTAAAATGCATCAAAACATGTAACAAATACATGTTACAATTAGATTATTACACAATAAATGAGAGTTGTGCATAACGTAAAAAACAAAGAATAAAAATGCTGGTCATTAACCTTTTAACTGCTGTCCTCATTGTTTCTTACCCTCTTTGGTTCATGCGCTCCTGCCTCACCATGAACAACAGAGTGAATTCCAGTCCTCCTTCTGAACTTCTCCAACCACCCACGCCATGCCTTAAACTCCTTAAACTTCCTTTAGTTTTAATAACGTGGTGATTGTAGATGCATTACGGACATATTCTTTGGAGAGATCAACCAAACGCATCCCTTTTTCATGCTTTTCTATCATCTCTTGTTTTGTTTGTACGGACAAAAAAACTCTTTTCTTCGTCTTTTCTTTTCCTCTTTTCTCCGTCACTTTCTTGGGGTCCATAGTGAATTTTTTTAAATTAAAATCCTGCAGCATCGTAATGTAACTTCAACATCTCTATCTCTGCTGAATGAATTTTCTTCTGGGGGGTGTAGAGACTAAACCCATCTTAAATCCACCACACTGACATGAATGACGCGCTGATGTCACTTCCTGCTCTCTTACGCCCCGTCCACATGTAGCCTGGTCTTTTTGAAAACGCATCTTTTTTCACCCCGTATGGAAAAAAAAACCAAAACGACATCGTTTTTAAAAAAAATCCACACGTGAGCGCATCAGGGCCTTCATCAACACGTTTGTAAGCAGAACAACTCCGAAAGTGACAGTGAGACGACCGGGACGTGTGGAAATTCACGCCGTTCCTCCTCCTGGAGGACGACCTCCATCACAGAGTTCTCCACCAGGGGGCAGCACGTCCCAAAACAACAAGATGACTAAAAACTGCTGGACAATTGTTGCTTAAAACTTAAAACTAAAACACAGTGAGAAGGTTTGTGCCTCTGTCCTCTCCTCTCCCCCAGTGAAGCAGCGTCTGATGGAACACCTCACCTTCCAGGGTTCCCCAAAGCCTGAGGAGATGATCCGACCCAGGAAGGTCCTCATCCTGGGCTCTGGAGGACTGTCCATCGGCCAGGCTGGGGAGTTCGACTACTCTGGCTCCCAGGTCTGTCGGCAGAGGATTTAGATAAAAGCAATGCAGATATTCTGCTGCAGAAGTGACAAGTTAGTTATTATGGGATGTTTTAACTGATGTTGGATTGTTCTGCGTTCCAGGCTATTAAGGCGCTGAAGGAAGAGAACATCCAGACGGTGCTGATCAACCCCAACATCGCCACGGTCCAGACCTCCAAGGGTCTGGCTGACAAAGTCTACTTCCTGCCCATCACACCGGATTACGTCACTCAGGTAGGGGTGACTGTTTTTTACTTCCCTTACGTACGTGACTGGTTCCAGGAGAAACTTACGTCGTTTTTCGACTTATGTGTTTATGTATTTACTTGTTTTCCACTGTAAATAAATAAAATTAGCATGAATTTGTGAAGATATTGGGGATTTCAGATGAAATAAAAGTAGTTTTTGTCCTTCTCAAGTGGTAATTTCTGGATTCAGTGTGACAAATGGATGGGTTTTATTTAGCTTTATGTATTTTTCTACATTTTTCTTTCTCAGGTGATAAAAAACGAGCGTCCCGATGGCGTGCTGCTGACCTTCGGTGGTCAGACCGCTCTGAACTGTGGCGTGGAGCTGACCCGGCTGGGCGTCCTGCAGAAATATAAGGTCAGAGTTCTGGGAACGCCCGTGGCCTCCATCGAGATGACGGAAGACCGGAAGGTCTTTGTGGAGAAAATGGAAGAGATCAACGAACACGTGGCTCCCAGTGAAGCAGCTCTATCTGTGGAACAGGTGGGGATCATTTTGTAACCTCCGTTCCTTTTAAAATCCAGTATTTTCTTGTTTTATTTCTTTATAAATCCTTCTTTTCCTGTATTATAGGCCGTGTTGGCTGCTGAACGTCTGGGCTACCCTGTTCTCGTTCGTTCGGCGTTCGCCCTCGGTGGTTTGGGCTCAGGCTTCGCCAACAATAGTGAGGAGCTGACCTCTCTGGTCACCTCGGCCTTCGCCCACACGTCTCAGGTGCTGGTGGACAAATCCCTGAAGGGCTGGAAGGAGATCGAGTACGAGGTGGTCCGTGACGCCTACGACAACTGTGTGACTGTGAGTAGAGAGGAGGATGGTGGAAGAGCTGAGGTTTATAACTGGGCCAGATTAAAAGATGCTTAAGTTTCGCACAGTCAATAATTAGTGCTTAAAGGGAAGAGAAGGTTGGATTTATAGAGAGGCTTCATCAGAAAAATCACACGTGACGGGGAAACAAGTAAAACAAAATATTCAGATGTTTATTGAAATAAATGTTCAAAATTTACAAAAGACAAACGCAGGAGTAATGTGCTTTTTCTTTCATCTTTCTATCTGCAACGGTTGTGAATATATATATATATATATATATATATATATATATATATATATATATATATATATATATATATATATATATATATATTGGTGGATAAATGCAGGATGTAAAAACTAAAAATAACCTTGATGTAATAAAAAGAAAAATCTGGCAATACAAATAATAAAATTAAAGAATAAAAATCAGTTTATGAAGCGTGAAGATGATAAAATACAGAATACAACTTCAGAACAATGAGGTTCTGTTTTGCACTGGTCCAACCTGACGTTCAGTTTTGTTGAATTTCTATTGCTGTTGTCTCATCTGTTGTTCCTATGACGTAAAAAACAATGGTTTTTTTTAGCGTGGACATCTCACCAGTCAATGTTCAAGTTGATTCGTCCTCCTCCAGGTGTGTAACATGGAGAACATCGACCCTCTGGGCATCCACACCGGAGAATCCATCGTGGTGGCGCCCAGCCAGACGCTGAACGACCACGAATACAACATGCTGAGGAACACGGCCATCAAAGTGATCAGACACCTCGGCATTGTGGGAGAGTGTAACATCCAATACGCTCTCAACCCCGAGTCCGATCAGGTAAGATGACGCCGCTGCTCCGGTGTAACGCCGTGACGACCTCTAACCCGTGTGTCCGACCTGCAGTACTACATCATCGAGGTGAACGCCCGCCTGTCGCGCAGCTCGGCGCTGGCCAGTAAAGCCACGGGTTACCCTCTGGCCTACGTGGCGGCGAAGCTCGGTCTGGGGATCCCGCTGCCACAGCTCAAGTACGCCTCGCTTTAAGGATAACGGACGCGTTTCATTCTTTCCGTTTTCATTGAACCACGTCGTAACGATGGTCTGTAAATATTATTTGATGAAGGAACTCTGTGACCGACTCCACCACCGCCAACTTTGAGCCCAGTTTGGACTACTGTGTGGTCAAGGTGCCTCGCTGGGATCTCAGCAAGTTCCTGAGGGTCTCCACCAAGATTGGCAGCTCGATGAAGAGCGTCGGTAAGGAGCGGCGTCCGGACGAACGAGTCTGGAAGCCGTTTGAGACGTTTTGCCTGCTGGTGCGACGCTGAAACCATCCAGAACGAACGTGGCAGGAAGTGGATTGACCTGAGCTTTCGTTGACAGGTGAGGTGATGGCCATCGGACGGAGCTTTGAGGAGGCCTTCCAGAAAGCTCTGAGGATGGTGGACGAGAATTGCGTGGGCTTCGACCACGCCGTCAAGCCCGTCTCCGAAAAGGTGAAAATAGTAGAAAGTAGTTGTGATTTTACTGACGGTTGAAATTATCGGGAGAAAAGTGACGGTTACATCTAATCCGTACGTCTCTGAAGCTGCTGTGTTGATGGGAAGAGGAGAAGGGGAGATTGTATAGCATACGCGCATGCTATTGGCTGACAGCATTCCTCCTGCAACTTCTTATAATACTAAAGTGCTTTAAACAGTCTATCAGAGTGTTTTAAAGGTAATACATATAGAAGGTGGTTTACTATCAGTATGGGGAGGGCTTATAAACGTTTAAATTATATGATAAAATAAATAGTTGGTCGCTATATCGCAGAATTTTGTTTTTCACGGGTGGTCCTGGAACGCATTGACCGCGAATAACGAGGAATCACGGTGCGCCTTATAATCCAGTGCGCCTTATATATGAACAGGTTTTTAAAGAATAGTCCATTCATTGAAGGTGCGCCTTATAGCGTGGAAAATACCGTACATTAAAAAGCTGGTGGTCGCCCCCCTGGTCCTCCATCTCACTCTTCCTCTGGTGCGTTTGCTCACCAGGAGTTGCAGACGCCGACAGACAAACGTATCTTCGTTCTGGCGGCGGCGCTCAGAGCCGGCTACACGGTGGACCAGCTCTACCAGCTGACCAAGATCGACCACTGGTTCCTGCACAAGATGAAGAACATCACAGACCACGAGCGACTGCTGGAGACGTTCAACCAGGTGAGGCTGATGAAGAGGAATCAAACGTAGGGGGGCGGCGGCGGCGGTGGGGGGGTTCAAACCAGATTCTCCTACTTCATCTTGTTCTCCCCCACCCCTCAGGACGAGGGCGCCATGCCTCCAGAGGTGATGCGGAAGGCCAAGCAGCTGGGCTTCTCCGACAAGCAGATCGCGCGAGCCGTGCAGAGGTGAGAGGTCACTCAGAAGGAGATCAGTTGCTAAAAGCGCTGGCAGCCAATGGGTTAATTTAGTGTGATATGAAGCATCAAGGAAACAAGTCATTTTTACATTCAGTTATTAATATTGGGGCTTATTTGTTTGATTTTATGTTGATTTTTCTGTTTTTTTTTCCGACAGCACTGAGCTTGTGGTGAGAAAGCTGCGTCACGATTGGTCCATCCTGCCGGTGGTGAAGCAGATTGACACGGTGGCGGCCGAATGGCCGGCCTGCACCAACTACCTGTACCTGACCTATCACGGCACGGAGAACGACCTGCCGTTCAACGATCAGCACGTCATGGTGATCGGCTCGGGAGTTTATCGCATCGGCAGCAGCGTGGAGTTCGATTGGTGCGCGGTGGGGTGCATCACGGAGCTCAGGACGGTGAGACAAGACGTGAACGTGACTTCAGCAACTCTGAATAGATTAAAGTTAAAAAAAAAAAAATTAAGATTGAATCCATCTTATTAATCCTAAAAAGCGAAATGATGTTACAGATGGGTTACAAGACCATCATGGTGAACTACAACCCGGAGACCGTCAGCACCGACTACGACATGTGTGACCGTCTCTACTTCGACGAGATCTCCTTTGAGGTGAGATTTTATTTTCTTTTTTTTTTTCATAACTTGATAACTTTAAATCTCCTTTTTTAACGGTGTTCTCTGACGTCCCGCACGTCCCTCAGGTGGTGATGGACATCTACGAGAAGGAGAACCCAGAGGGGGTGATCCTCTCCATGGGCGGCCAGCTGCCCAACAACATCGCCATGTCGCTGCACCGTCAGCAGTGTCGCATCCTGGGAACGTCGCCGGAGTTCATCGACAACGCAGAGAACAGGTTCAAATTCTCCCGAATGCTGGACACCATTGGGATCAGCCAGCCACAGTGGAAGGAGCTATCTGACACCGAGGTACCCCGAAACTCAACAACGGTCACACCGAACTGCCTCGAAGCGGTGAGGTGTTGCAATCGAAAAGAAAAGGAAGAGCGCATTACTCGGGCAGCAAAGGGGATGAAAGGTCAATATCAACTTACAACTTTTGGATCTTTTACGGTGCAAAAAGGGTAAAATTTTGAATTCAGGGGTGTCGCGGGACGTTGCAGTCTGTGACTGCCTCGTCCCTTTCTGGTTTTGACCGACGCTTCACTCAGAGCGACGCCGTGTTCGCTCCCCTGTGAGCTCAGATGTACATAAACCACGTCATATGATAAGCTGCCATCTTTCTCTGATTCTCCATCCTCTGTTCTGTAACTGGATCAGTCGTCATGACGATAGATTCCATGATTAGAGTCTGATTTTAACTGACAACACCTCCCCGTTGAAACACATAACAGACGTCTGCGGACGTCAGTTATGTGCTCGCCTCTCTTTCAGCTCTCGCCTCTCTTTTCCCGTCTTTCCAGTCCGCGGTGACGTTCTGTGCGACCGTGGGTTACCCCTGCCTGGTGCGTCCTTCCTACGTTCTCAGCGGCGCAGCCATGAACGTGGCCTACAGCGATAGCGACCTGGAGAAGTTTCTCAGCAACGCCGTGGCTGTGTCCAAGGAGCACCCGGTTGTCATCTCCAAGTTCATCCAGGAGGCCAAGGTCAAGGAAGAACCGACTTGTTCTCGGGATCCATGTCCCAGTGCGAAGGGTTCAAAGTGACCGGAATGTTTGTGACTCTTCAGGAGATCGACGTGGATGCTGTCGCCTGCGATGGGGTGGTGATGGCCATCGCGGTGTCTGAGCATGTGGAGAATGCTGGTGTTCACTCTGGTGACGCCACGCTGGTGACCCCACCGCAGGACCTCAATCAGAAGACCATGGACAGGATCAAGATGATCGTCCACGCCATCGGCCAGGAGCTGCAGGTCACCGGACCGTTCAACCTGCAGTTGATCGCCAAGGTGAGAATCATTCTGAGCATCATTCGGAAAAAAATTTCAGAATTAATAATTCTGGAATAAGTTTGTTAATTTATTTCAGAATAAAGTTATTATTCTTTATTTAAATAAATAATTAAATAAATGTAAATAATTTATAATTGATAAATTATTATTAATTTGCTAATAATTATCGATATTATATAAATATAATATTGTTACTATTTTAATATAACAGTAATATTATTAATAATTATTAATATTAATAATCAATTATTTATGAATAATTATTAACAATTCTTTATTAATTTTATTTAATTCGGAATAAGTTTCAGAATTCAGAATAAGTTTGTGCTTTTGATAACACATAATTTTTATGCTTCTTCTGCCAGGATGACCAGCTGAGGGTGATCGAATGCAACGTTCGAGTTTCCCGCTCCTTCCCCTTCATCTCCAAGACACTTGGTGTGGACCTTGTTGCTATGGCAACCCAGGTCATTATGGGGGAGGATGTGGAGCCGATAGGTTTCATGAAAGGAAAAGGGATCGTGGGAGTCAAGGTAAAAACACAAACTCTTACTCAGACTTAAATCAGAGCTCCCATCATGCATTGCTTCACCTCACCGTGCGTTTTCTGTCCGTCCTCACGTCAGGTGCCTCAGTTCTCCTTCTCTCGGCTGGCTGGGGCTGACGTGGTGCTCGGGGTGGAGATGACCAGCACCGGTGAAGTGGCCTGTTTTGGGGAGAACAGATACGAGGCGTACCTCAAAGCCATGCTGTCCACCGGCTTCAAGATCCCCAAAAAGAACATCCTGCTCTCCATCGGCAGCTACAAGGTTCTCACAGGACGACATCTCACGCTTAAAATACACTTACTGAGAGTGTTTGCAATTGTAGATTATATTTACATGGTTTTATTTTAATTTCCAACCTTTTTTCCTTTTGTAGCAATTTTGGCTGAAATAGGCTGTTTCTAATAATTACAACATTTTATCTTGAGACCCACCCCTGGTAGAGACTGTGTCACCTAATGAAAGCTGCAGCTTCATGAGACCACAAAAAAACTGTCTTTAATTTAATTTTTTTATTTTAATTTAATAAAATATATTTTTTTAATTTAATTTATTCAAAATTAAAATTTAATTAAGTAAAATTAAATTAATTAAATTAAAATTAAATTAAAAAAAATAAAATTAATGAAAGCTGCCGCTTCGCAAGACCACAAAAAAAGCTGTCTTTAATTTAATTTTTTAATTTTAATTTAATAAAATGTCATTTTTAATTTAATTGATTTAAAATTAAATTTTAATTAATTAAATTAAAATAAAAAAAATAAAAATTAATGAAAGCTGCAGCTTCACAACACCACAAAAACGGTCTTGTCCACCGCTGCTAGTTATTTGAAAAGGGTTTTCTGTAAAGTGAGAAACAACGTCACCCCAGATAGTTGCCATTGTTTTATTGTGGTATAGATCGATGGCTCATGTTTGGAATTGTCTTTGCTCGGACATTTGATCACATGATTAAACAGCAGTATTGAATTTGTTTTGAGGACACATTTTTCGTAGAAGTATTACCAGACTGAACATCCCCACTCACTTAAGGTACTCTTATTTTTATGCTTTACAGACTTTACAGAATGCTGATTGACTGACACTTGAAGGAAAGCTTTTTGTCGGCTGACCTGAGGATCTATTCCAGATGTTATTCCACGACTGATGATCTTTTTCCTTTGTTTTGCAGAACAAGAGTGAGCTGCTGCCCACTGTGCAGGCCCTGGAGTCTCTGGGGTACGACCTTTATGCCAGTCTGGGTACCGCCGATTTCTACACAGAACACGGAGTCAAGGTAACCGATAATTTAACTCATATGTTGGTTTGTCTCATCACCCCAGCGCTCATCATTTAACAGCAGAAAGCATGCTGGTAAGCCAGGAAATCCAGACTGACATGGGTACTATCTACAGATTGTCTATTTATGTATAAATAGTACAGTGGTACCTCTACTTATGAAATTAATTGGTTCTGGAAGAAATTTCGTAAGTAGAGACATGTTTTCCACGCAAATGCCCTAATCAGCTCCAAGCCCCCCAAAATTCAGACATAAATGTTTTATAAAACATAAAAATGCATCAAAACATGTAACAAATACCTAGAGGTACCACTGTACATGGTTGTAGTCAGTCCAATGCGTATAATTAACTGTTTATTCAAATAAAAATAAAAATCAATATCAGAAGTGAAAAATGACAAACTTAATTAGTTAAACCACATTCTATAAAGTGGATAATTGAACGACTGATAATTGAATGACTTTGCTGCGTCTACCTGCACAGGTGACTGCCGTGGATTGGCCGTTTGAGCTGGACGACAGCGAGTGTCCCACCAAAGAGAAGCAGCGCAGCATCATGAACTACCTGGAGGAGAACCACTTCGACCTGGTCATCAACCTCTCCATGAGGAACAGCGGAGGTCGCAGGCTGTCCTCCTTCGTCACCAAAGGCTACAGGACCAGACGCATGGCCGTCGACTACTCCGTCCCACTCATCATCGACATCAAGTGCACTAAGCTCTTCGTCCAGGTTAGACATTTTATTTCCTTAAAATTCCGACAAATATTCTCAGTTTTGTCTTTTGCAAACGTTGCTGACTGACAAACAATGTGATTAACGGTAATCAATGGGATTCCAGGCTCTTAGTCAGATTGGAAAGGCCCCCCCAGTGAAGACTCACATCGACAGCATGACCTCCCAGACTCTGGTCCGTCTGCCGGGTGAGTTTGAGGCTGAGGAGCTCATGTGAGCAACCATGAAAGTCCCTGAAAAGTACCAAGTTGTGAATCGCACGTCTGTGCGATGTTCAGGTCTGATCGACGTGCACGTTCACCTGCGGGAGCCCGGAGCCACGCACAAGGAGGACTTCTCCTCTGGAACGGCGGCGGCTCTGGCGGGGGGGGTGACTATGGTGTGTGCCATGCCCAACACGTCGCCGTCCATCATCGACTCCAACACGCTGGCCCTGGTGCAGAAGGTACGCTCACGCGTCAGCCACGTCCTGACGGACGGTGATCAGCAGAGGTGTGTGTTGGAACCGGGGTCAGCTGCCGTCAGACTCAACCCTGTCGTGTTGTCGTGTTGTCGTGTTGCCAGCTGGCCAAAGCGGGCTGCAGGTGTGACTACGCCCTGTACCTGGGCGCTGCCTCAGACAACGCCACGGTCCTGCCATCCATCGCTAACCAGGCTGTGGGGCTGAAGATGTACCTGAACGACACCTACTCCACCCTCAAGATGGACAACGTCTCCTACTGGATGGAGGTAGACAGGATCACGCTGTGTCTTCACACTGCTGAACACACATTCAAAATTGGACTTATTCTCTTTAATTATTTTTATTTAATTTTATATTCTTGATTAAGTGCGCTCCGTTCCGTGAGTCTCTGACTTCCGTGGGACACAAAAGTGCTTTAAACAGTCTATCAGAGTGTTTTAAAGGTAATACAGATAGAAGGTGGTTCAATATCAGTATGGGGAGGGGTCAGAAATGTTTAAATTGCAGTATTTTCCACGCTACAAGGTGCACTGGATTATAAAACTCATCTTTGATGAATGGTCTATTTTAAATCAACCAAACGCATCCCTTTTTCATGCTTTTCTATCATCTCTTGCTTTGTTTGTACGGACAAAAAAACTCTTTTCTTCGTCTTTTCTTTTCCTCTTTTCTCCGTCACTTTCTTGGGGTCCATAGTGAATACTCTAAAAGTTAATATATTTACGTAAAACTATCAGAACACCTCAGGGGTCGAGGGCCAAATGACGAGGACGCTGCATAGACACCTATCTAGCTCCACACAGAGGTCCCTCTTAGCCAATGGGATGCCAGGATGCTAGGTAATAGCCAATGGCAGAGCAGCTATGAAAATGTTGCATTCAGGAACCTGTGGGAGCTGCGAGTATCAGCCCATACTGTATTTTTACCTTTCGTATCCTGAAATTTCTTTTGTAAGTAGAGGCAATATTTTCCTGCTGAGAAATTTCATATGTAGAGATATTAGTTAGTGGAGACATTCGTTAGTAGAGATATTCGTTAGAGGTATCACTGTATAAACTAAACTAATCTGTGATGTTCTGGTTCTGTTTGAAGCATTTTGAGAAGTGGCCCAAACACTTGCCCATTGTTGCTCACGCTGAGAAGCAGACGGTCGCTGCTATCCTGATGGTGGCCCAGCTGTACCAGAGGCCCGTCCACATCTGTCACGTAGCCAAGAAGGAAGAGGTAAAACACAGTTTCATATTTTATTTCACATACATTTTTTTTAAAAGCTGTTTTAATAATGTAAGTGTTTAGAAATGTCTGGTCCTTTAACGCCAAGATGAGACGACAAGATTGTTCTTAGGTTTGTAATCCGTCTCATAAATGTTTAGAAATTGTTTTTTTCTAAATATAATAATAAATGTGAAACCAACGTGTACCAACTTTATGAACAGCGTCCTCGTAACATGGCGCCAATGTTTGTTTTTTGTTGGTTTTGCTATCTTGGGAGTCTCAGTTTAGTGGTAATTTATTCTGTGTTAGCCGCCCCTTTAAGAAGGTAGTCATGTGACCGAGGCAAGCATCTCGAAAAGCCTCAAGAGTGACTCACAGACAGATGTGGAGGAGAGAATCCACTCATTTAAAACAAAACATTATTCAGAATCAGACCAGAAATAAAACAGACATAAAGTAAGTTCTGGATTCTTTCTGTGTGACCCGGTACCGGCTGACCCACGGACCGCTACCGGCCCACCACCCAGGGGTTGGAGGCCACTGGAGTAAAGGGTTTCATCTGAGTGACAATGTGTCGTCATCCGTAGCTTCCCTGACCCGGTGTCCTCCTCTTCCTCACTCAGATCGTGATCATCCGCGCGGCGAAGCAGAACGGCATCCAGGTGACGTGTGAGGTGGCGCCGCATCACCTCTTCCTCTGCGAGGAGAACGTGGCGGAGATCGGCGACGGACGAGCGCAGGTCCGGCCCATGCTGGGAACGCGCGAGGACATGGAGGCCCTCTGGGAAAACCTGGACATCGTTGACTGCTTCGCCACCGACCACGGTCAGCAGCCACACCCATCAGATTGGTAATCCGCCGGTGCGTTGAGGGATTAAACTGACTGTTGTTCCTTTGGTGTCGTTAGCGCCTCATTCCGTGGAGGAGAAGAACAGCGATCATCCTCCTCCAGGTTACCCGGGCCTGGAAACGATGCTGCCGCTGCTTCTTACCGCTGTCAGTGACGGACGTCTCACTCTAGATGACATCATCAAGCGTCTCTATGACAACCCACGTAGGATCTTTAACCTGCCAGTCCAGGAAAATACCTATGTGGAGGTACCCAACACGTAACGATGGGATCAGTCTGATGACCACTGGTTTCCAGACGTCTGCTGTCGGTTCTTTTTGACTGATTTTTGCCGTCTGGGCCTCTCAGGTGGACCTGGAGCAGGAGTGGGTCATTCCTCCGGCCATGCAGTTCACCAAGTCAAAGTGGACGCCTTTCCAGGGTCTGAAGGTGAAGGGAAAAGTCCGACGCGTGGTTCTCCGAGGAGAGGTGGCTTACATCGACGGCCAGGTCAGAACAAATCGCTCCTGCCAAAAGGGATTTATTAAAATTAAAATGCTTATAATCCACAGAATGGAGACGTTTGCTGTACTAAAGTGTGACTTACAGTATTTTTCGGCACTATGAGGCGCACAGGATTATAAAACGCATCTGAAAACTCATCTTCAATGAAGGGTCTATTTTAAAACTTTTTTGAAAGTTTTTCAATTCATTACTGATTTAACACCTGATTTAACGCGACGACCCTTGACCTGTGATGTCGATTCTGGCATGAAGAACTGAATTAAGCCGCCAATTTAAAATGTAAATTAGAATACAAGGTTAATAACCATTACTTTCTTCCTGCCAAGCGTGACACAAAGGTGAGCTAGCTGTAGCTTCCCTACCTGCATACAGCGATCACTCCCCATCAGATCTCATATTGATCTGTGTTCCTTCCTCAGCTTTATTTTCTGCCCTGTTCTCCCGTCATGCCTTCAAGCTCTTGTTTCGTCCCTCAGGTTCTGGTGCCTCCAGGTTACGGTGAAGATGTGAAGAGCTGGCCTACCGCCTCCCTCGCTGCTCCTGAGCCCGCTAAAGAGACCCCCAGGGTATTCAAACGGCCGACGCCCCCCAAAACGAAGAAGAGAACCGTTTCGTTTGTCTGTTCTGTTGTGTAATCACCGTTGGGGTGTGTCTTTTTTTTTTTTTTTTTTTTTCCCCCCCTGCGGATCAGACTCCAGATCGCACGCGTCCCACTCCTCCCCGGGAGAGTCTGGTGCGGACGCGAGCGCCCAGCCCTCGCCGAGCGGCGGGAGAGAGCCGCTACCTGCTGCCCCCTCGCATCCACCGCTCCTCCGATCCCGGACTCCCACCAGGTACCAAACTCCACCACACACACACACACACACACACACACACACACACACACACACACACACACGACGCGTTTCCTGTTACATAACCCCTCTGCGTCGCTGTTTGCAGAGATGGTCATGCTGCCGCAGAGCATCGCTGGCGACGGCTACAGCCACCCCCCTCCTCTGTCCCGGCTGCTGTCCCCTCTGTCGGGACCCGGTCCTGCAGCCCCCGGGCAGCCGGCCCACTTCCAGATGTCACCCCTGCTGCACCCACTGGTGGGCCAGCACGTCCTGTCAGTCAACCAGTTCAGCAAAGAGCAGGTGCGCCAGTCACAGGAAGGAGATGGTCGAACGACTTCTTGACGCGCGTTTTCACGGACGTTGTGTTTGTTTCAGATCTCACACCTCTTTAATGTGGCCCACACTCTGCGTTTGCTGGTTCAGAAGGAACGGAGCCTGGACATACTGAAGGTGGGTGGTGTGTCTGAGTTACAGCAGTGTGTGGCGCACATTTGATGTCTGCATCGTCTGAATTTGTGGAAAGTTGAGTGTCTCGAAGTCAAACGGAGCTCGTCTGTCCTTCGTTCATCACCGTCTAGGGTAAGGTGATGGCCTCCATGTTCTATGAGGTCAGCACTCGCACCAGCAGTTCCTTCGCCGCCGCCATGCAGCGTCTGGGCGGCTCCGTCGTCCACTTCTCTGAAGCCACCTCGTCCACTCAGAAAGGAGAGTCTCTCGCCGACTCGGTCCAGACTATGAGCTGCTACGCCGACGTTCTGGTGCTCCGACACCCGAAGCCTGGAGCTGTGGAGGTCGGTCCCAACTCGGAGAGAGATTTAAAGTAGTCTTTCTCTTGGAAAGACCTTTATGTCTTTTGATTTTCCCCCACTGATCCGCTGATTATCAACGACTACCTGAAACAAATGCTCAGAAGTTTCGGCTTACAGTTTAGACCCAAACTCAAGAATGACGGTTTTCTGTTTGTGAAGACGTTTAGTGCCCCCTTGTGGTAGAAAGGACTCATGACTTGACACGTTTAGGAGCACCCGCCATACAGCAATGAACTGTTTATTTTATTATTTACGGTAATTTAAACGTTTATGAACCCTCCCCATACTGATATTAAACCACCTTCTATCTGTATTACCTTTTCCTGCTCTCTGATAGACTGTTTAAAGCACTTTTGTATTAAAGAAAAGTGTTTCTTTAATACATTACCTAATAAAAATCCACGGTGTAGTGAAGCTGGGCATCTTGAAGCGCGAACAAGCGAGGGATTACTGTACGTGTTCATGTTTTTAACTCGTGTGTCTCTTTAGTTTCCCAACTTTTTCAACCTGTTGATAATATTCGTCTAATAATAATATTCGATAATGTTCGTCTTCCTGTATCTTCTGTCCGTGTCTTCCAGAGAGCGTCACGTCTTTGCCGCAAACCCGTGATCAACGCCGGAGACGGCGTGGGGGAACACCCGACCCAGGCGCTGCTGGACGTCTTCACCATCAGAGAGGAGCTGGGGACGGTCAACGGGATGACGGTGAGGGACAGGAAGACAAGCTGTCCTTGTTATATTCATGTCGTCCACTGTCAGTTTTGACTGATATCCGACGTTTTTGGTGTCTTCCCATCAGATAACGATGGTTGGAGATCTGAAACATGGACGCACAGTTCACTCCCTGGCCAAGCTGCTCACCCAGTATCGCATCGTGCTGCGTTACGTGGCTCCAAAGAACCTCCACATGCCGACTGAGATCATCAGCTACGTGGCCTCCAAGGGCATCAAGCAGGTGGGGACGAAACCTCATGATGACCTCAGTAAGATGCAACAGCAAATGAAAGTCAGCCTCTTGATTATTGTGTTGACGCGGCTGAGGCGCGGTTGGTAGAGTGGATTGTCCAGTGGGAAGGTTGGTGGTTTGAATCCCAGCTCCACTGTCCACATGTTGGAGTACTGTATTCCTAAATTGCTCCCAGTGGGGCTGGCAGTGTGTGTGTGTGTGTGTGTGTGCGCATGAGTGGGTGAATGTGTGGCTTTGTAAAGTGCTTTGGGCAACATTAAAGTGTAGAAAAGCATAGAAATGCAGTCCGTCTTACCATTTGATCAACAAAATATGATAATGCACTCAATTACAGACTCTTTTTCTTACTTCCTACTGAGAAATGACCCTTGTAGGGTCAATGAATTGTCCCTTCGTGTTGCCATGGACACACCATCTCCCACAGTTCTAATGTAAACAGTTAATTCACATGAGTTCATTTGAATTTTCTCGCAGGAGGAGTTTGACAGCATCGAGGAAGCGCTGCCAGAAACCGACGTCCTCTACATGACGAGGATCCAGAAGGAGAGATTCGCATCGGAGGCGGATTACAAGGCTGTGAGTGAACTCTTGCTTCATTTAGCACTGCAGAGGGTAGAAATGTAGACATAATACAGCTTGAAATAATTTTTGATAAAGTTTTTTTTGCTCTATCACTTTTGATTCATTTGTTTCTGTTTGCATTTGTTTGGTGAAATTGACTTTGTTTTGTTTTTTCCTGACAAAATCCAGTAATTGAAGAATTATTACTAATCTGACAATCATTTTTAACAAATTAAATCAGAAACTGGAAACTTTTGTGGGACTGTGTGTCAGCTTTCCGTTTTGTGTTTTTCTCTCAGTGTTTTGGTCAGTTCATCCTCACCCCCCACATCATGACTGTTGCCAAAAAGAAGATGGTAGTAATGCATCCACTGCCCAGAGTCAACGAAGTCAGGTAAAATCCAATCACCACAATTATACATTCTCACAAAAAGTATCTTAAATGTCCTGCCTTTATGGGAGTGCGTGAATGGACCCAAAAAAAGAAATATTCTTTATTGTTTTCCTGTTTGGAATTGTGCACACACAGCCATGAAAGGAACACACGAACATCTGCAAATGTTTCATGCATTTTGAAATATCCAGCCAGGAAGTGTAATTTTCACCAGCATCCAAAAGATAAATGTAAAAAACATATTGAAAAGGTTTGGAGTATTTTTCCCCCCCAAGAAAAAGACGCAAACATGTACAGTAGTCTTTCACCTCTCATCTTTTTCTTCTTTCAATTAAATCTGAAAATAATTCTGTTAGACTATGTTGATGTTCATACTCAAAAGTGTATTCTCCAGGGCCAGTTATTCATGGTTCGCCTGAAAAATGTTTGCTAATTATGCGTGTCTTTACATATTATTCGTTTTCTTTAACCTTTATTTCACCAGGAAATATTTGCATCGGTCTTATGATAACATCTTTCTCCCTTTCCCCCCCACCCCCAGTGCTGAGGTGGACACCGACCCCAGAGCAGCGTACTTCCGACAGGCTGAGAATGGCATGTACATCCGAATGGCCCTGCTGGCCACCGTAGTAGGCAGATAGTTCCACGTGTTTTACACGCTCAGGATAAATAGACCAGAGAAATAAGCGTTAGACTCTTTCTTACATAATTGTGTAGGTTTCCTTTTTCCAGTCCTTGGTGGTTTGATGGTGGAGTTAAATACAAGAGTAAAACTCAAACTCCAAATCACTTATAAATTTGAATCATGCAGGTGACTACGATGCTGCTTTTTTCATTTCTACCCAAAATTACTGTATTCCTGAAATAGCGACTTGGTTTTTATTTTCTATGTTTTAAATGCAGGTAACATTTTCCGAAAAAAAAAAAAAAAAAAAAACTTACGTTTGTCGAAATAATTTAGATTCACTGCTTGGACCAATCAGGTGTGTGTTTTTGTGTGATGATGATTCACCGTCAGTATGTGTGGGTCAATGAAGCGGATGGAGGTGCAGAAGGGAAGGGGAAATGGACCTGGGTTTTTAGAGTAATGACTGTGATGGTACTCTATTACACACGTTTTGGTATCTGATTCAGATATGCAGTTACTGTAACTAATTCATTGCACAGCGATCTTTTTCTTAGCAGTAGGACAAGGTGCCAGTAAGGATGTTAAGAGGGAGAAAAGATTGTCTAAGGGATTACTACATACTGACCAGGAATGGTCACAGCTACTGTACCAAAAATCTGTTCCCTCTAGTTACAATTATTTGTTCAAACATGTTGCTTTAACTGTCTTTCTATAGTATTTTCATGGCCTTTATTGAATTATTACTCTGTCTGTGGTTTCTTATGAGCTTTTTTTATCCAAATGGGAATATGTGTAATTTGTGATGTTGAATTACTTTGTAATTTGTGCAGAAATAAATAATGATAACTGCATGTTTTTATTGTACGTATAACACCGGCCAAGAGAGGTCAAAATCAGTTTTGTATCTGCAGTGTCAGGGCCTTCATGCTGCTGTTGCTGCTGCTAACAGAGGTTTCACTCCTTCCCCATTAAACTCTAGTGTGGTTGCCCTGGAAATAAAATCAGTGTCAGATCTCCACACAGTTCTTGGTAACTGTTTATGAAGATAAGGATGGACTTTTCCACGATGGAACATGTACATCAGATCTTTTATTAATTGGTTTCTGGAGGGATTAGTGGAAAAATAAGTTGCGTGGTTATTCATGAATGAAATGTAACAGAAGCTATAAAAAAAATAAATAATCCTTTTCAGCTTGTTTAAAGAGGTGAAGGTCTTGTTCACACATTAGTGACACATTCTCCAGTGGGACCCCAAAGTATATTTTGTTAGTCATAACTATTACATCAACGTATTCGAAAATAATTTTGTGCTGATTAAATTTTAAAAGATGCATTTTAGAATTTATTTAAATACAGTAATGATCGTCGGTATTAATTATCAGCATTTTTCTTTTTGAAATTGTCGGTGGAATAAAGGGGCGGGGCTTGGAAAGCATCACTTCATCCTTCACTTCCGGGAAGGAGGACTCAGCCAATCAGAGCTCTCGTCCTCGGGCAGGGAGTCACGCGAAGCAGCGACCGGTTACGACAGGCTACAATCTGCCTCCACGGGGCAAAAACACGGTTTAAACTGAGGGTTAAGACATTAAAACGGATGCCTCTATGAGCCAGTTAACCTTACAGAGGGACAAACAGCGTTCGGTGTGCACAAGGTAAGGCGTTCCGGTGACACCTTTATCGGCTAGCTACATGCTAGCTCACCGTGTAGCGGTCCGGGTCATGTACGCAGAACTCCATTTAAAAACCTGTCAGTTTAAGGCGGACTAGTTTCTGAACGAGGGCAGTTTATCTCTTGCTGAGGGAGTGTTGTATCCTTTTCAAAAATTATAAACGTTAAGTTACAGTCAGACGTCTATCAGAATGTGTTGAACACAAAATAAGAATTATTTGCATAAGCTTTTCACAGCAGTATGAATTGAATAGTGGTGTGCGAATGGTAGTGAAGATTTGCACTTCTGTTGGAAAATGTGCTGCATATGTTCTAAATCAAATTATATTCATATGCTGCTTTATTCCTGAAGAAAATTATGTCATGTTGCTCACACAAACAAATATATATTAAATCTGTAGTATATCAATCGCAGTTCGGTCCACCTATTTTGAGTCTCCCCGGTTTAGCGGTACCAGAGCCGCCTGCGGCAAGCATATAGCTCCGGTCCGGGCCCTGGCTATTTACTGGCGCGTTCATTCATCCAGGCAGGAGATGCTGTCCTGGATAAAAACCCTTTCGGGGGCTGATGTCGCAGGTGTCGTGTCGGGTTAGCTAGCAGCCCGGTGACGGTACCTGTCGACACGGGGCCGACAGGACGGCTTCTTACATTCAGAAAGCCGCAGAGAAATAACTTGACGTAACGACAGGGAAACCATGTCATCATGTTGGTGTCCCCTGTCACATGTTTTTCTTGAATTACATGTAAAATAGAGTGTTTCTCCTTGTGTAGGGAGATTAGCACAGGATTAGAGCTCCACAAGGACGAACAGACGACAATCCCGCGGCGCTCCGTCTTCGGCCGCTGTCCTGCCTCCAGGCCCGGTTCGATCACACCACAAACTGATTGATCACATCCGTAGGACGACAAAATGTCTTCATGTGACGCTTTTATTTATTCAGGTTCAAGTTTGTTTACTTTAGTTATTTAGTTAAGAGTTGCACAGGAATAAAAGTTAACCTAAACTAACAAAACTCATCCAGTTATGTTCACACCCACATCGGATGTCGCTGAGATGTCCTCAGATTTTCTTCAAAGGTTCTTTTGTATTTTGACAACATTGTTTGTTGTCAAAATCTCCGGGATCTTTGGCCAAGGAAGAGCTGATTAAATCTGAAGTGTTTCTGGCTACAGATTCAGATTCTTCACCGCTTTTTTTTGTTTTTCATGAACACTGAGATATTGGGCTTTTTTTTTTTTGCAGACTCCTGCCTTCATGTGTATTTTATGTATAGATATAGAGTTTACTCAAGGGCACAATGGCAGTGCTCAGGAAGTGAACTGACACCTTTTCAGCTGCCAGTTCACACTCTGTAGTTTGCTCCAAGCTGGACTTGACCTGTCCACCCTCCAGTCCCCAAACCACGTCCTTGTGGATTGAACTCTTGCTGTCCCCAAATATATGTGACTGTGGTTACAGAGAGGGTAAAACACATGGCACTACCCCCCATAATGCAGATGCTGTCATTCAAATGGATTTTGTGTATTTGCAAGGCAACAAGTCATTTCTAGAAAACGAAACGATGAAAATCTGCCAAAAAGTAATTAAGATAATATTACAGTCTTCTTTTCCTTTGGGCGTGTCGCTTTAGGTGTCTTCCTCACTACATGCATCCACCTTCTCTTTGGTCTTCCTCTTGTCCTCTTCCCTGGTAGCTCCATCCTCATCACCCTTTCACCAACATCCTCACCATCTCTCCTCTGGACGCGTCCAAACCATCAGAGTCCTCTGATGAACTCAGTTCTGATCCGATCAAACCTGGTCACTCCTAGAGAACCTCAACATCTTCATTTCCTCCACCTTCAACTTCACTTCCTGTCTTCTTTTCAGCACCACTGTCTCTAATCCATCCATCATGGCTGTCCTCACCACTGTCCTCTAAATTTTGTCCTTCATTCTAGTACAGATTTCTGGCAAAAAAGTTATATTTTTGTTGATGGTTGGTCTCTGTCCTCCGATGAAACTACGGAGGACAGACACCAGACTACACTGCTAACAATTATGTGGTATCTCTACATTTCACGCAAGGCAGATCCAAGTAAAGCAACATCAGAGTGTGTACTTTGTCCAAGCTGCAGTAATCCAGTAGCATTAGTAACTATACTGTAAGTGGGTGTAGTCTAGTGTAGGTGTGTCATCTCTCAGCCCTTTCTAGTTTTCATAAGGTCTATTTTATATAATTTTTTTTTTTGTTTCTTGCCTTCAACTCAGGTTTCAAAGTTTATTCATACATTAACATATAAAAGTTTTACAGTGGGAACCAGTATTGTTGCTATAATGCTGTACATTAGTAGTGTATGTTGCTAATGTTCTGCAGATTCTCTGCTGTAATAAAAGGACCTAATGTTGTTGGCTCCCATACTAAGGCTCATAATTCTTGTCATACGTCAGGGTTTAGCATGAAAGTCAAGTGTGTTTTTTCAATTTACACCAGATACAAATATCAAGAATGTTGTTTTGTTTTAATCCTGTTATTTTGTAAAGCGTTTTTGGTTGCTTCCCTTCTATTTTTCTACTGACAACACACCACAAGCCTTAAAAAGACATTATTTTTAACAACAAAGAGACTATTTTTAGAATTGTAGTCTATCTTGAGAGTCTTGCTGAGATGGAACGGAGTCGTTACCCTCTGTCATAGCATGATTTTTTTAATTCCTGCGTTTTTGACAAGCGGTAAGCATTTAGCCAACTGGAATGAAACAATATCATCATGAGATTGTGATGAAGAGTTTCTAAATATGGACCTGACTTGTACAATGAGTCGTTTTGTGTTTGTGCCACAAATTTGTTTTTGCGCTTGTTGATATTGGTTCAGATGTATCAAGACACATTTATGTTTAATTATCCCTAACTGTTAATAAGGGAACAGTGATGTGCTTTTGTAGTTGAAACTGGCTGAGTGTGCCTTCTTCATTGCGGTCATATTATTCTACCAGTTATCTACTTCATGCAGTTTTCTTTGTTCAGAAGTCCAACTCTTCTCTTTGCTGCACTCATGAAGGAATGTATGGCAAAGTTGTGTAAACACAAATTTGTGTTCCACAGTGAATCAAGAATTCACAAATCAATAGGATGTGCGGTATGTTACTTTTTTTTACATCCCGCTTCAAAGCGGTGATGTATTGTAATTGTGTTCGTCTGTTCGTTCGGTCGTTAGTTCGTCCACCAAATATCTTCACAATCGCTGCAGATAGAAAGATGAAACAAAAAGCACATTACTCAGGCAGCAAAGGGGATGAAAATGAGATGATGACCTTGACAAAACTAGGTCAAAGTCAAATTTCAACTTTTGTACACTCAGGAACCGGATAAGATAAAAAGACGAGTGAGAAGGCCAGTGTAAGACCATAGATCAAAGCTGGTGCTTTGATCTATGAAAGTAGGTCAAACCTCCTAGAATTTGAATGTTGTCTCCATGTAACTCATAATACATGCTTAAAGACACTTCGGCTACTGGAGTTTGTGCTTTTATCTTTTTGCTGACATGCTTTTCAGGTAATATAATATACATCAGAACTTTTATTATATACAGAATTTTATATACAGTACATAAAATATACTATAATATATAATATGGATACAAGCAGGACTGTTTAAGATTTGCATCAAAACAGCTGCATGTTCGCTAATTAACGCAATTGCATGTCAGGAATTGGGTTAATTAGCTATATGCAGGCCTCATTCAGTGATTTGATTGATTACTTATTGAACCGCTGAGCTGCAGTTTGGTCACCTCCTATCTCCATTGACAGAAGCTTCCTGGTCTTGATACTTATGTATTAAACAGGTAAGGTCTATATAAGTCTTCTTGCCAGGCTTTCCAGTAGGCTGTGCGGTACTTTAGTATAGTTTTCAGAGTACCCCTGTCAGCTTGCTTTCTTCAGTCGATGTATCGCCTGGGTCTGCTGCTGGCATCTTTGGTTTGACCAATCAAGAGCCTGATCAGGTTTCAGTTTTTTCACAGGATCTTCACATTTAAGCGCTTTGAAATGTCTGTTGACTTTATTAAGCGCTATATAAATAAGTTGATTGAAGTTGATTGACATTGTAATTTCGTACTCTGTACTGTCCAGTGCACACAGCTTCTTTTACTTGTTTAAAACTGCTGCCAGTCCATCAGCTACTGATCATCATCATATTCATATAAGCAGAATGTTTTCTGTGTTAATCACCTAAACATTTGATATTCAAAACACAAGGAAAATAACCAGTGTTCAGTCTGAGAAGATGACACACACCATGACACACATTTTGTGACAAAATCTTTCATTATCAAATGATGGAATAATACCCATCCCATGGATTTAGTCCTTTAAATTCTTTTTGTATTGTGTTTTCGCCCGTGCATCCCATTCTTGTTCCTGATATCAAGAATGTGTTAAGAAAGGGATTGTTCAGTTACATTACTGAGGATCAGAATGGCAGATTGTGACCGTACTTTGTTCCCACCCTGAAAGTCAGGTGATAAAATAGCTGAGGACAGATTTTATGTGTTTTTCTGGTTGAAGGTATATAAAACGCCCATATTTCAGAATCTGTAGCGAGGCAGGCAAGGTTGTTGCATTTCAGTTTAATATTCTGTTTGTCATTCACTGCCTGTTTTTCTGTGCAGAAATCACTATTGGTTAGTCGGTTGTAGACTTTTTGGAAAGAGAAGGCACAGAACCGTTTGACCATTGCATTTACAGATGAACCGCGTGAAGCTCTCTGTGCTTTTTGCAGTGGGAGCCTCTTAACTGATCAGATTAGATACAACAGAATCAAACCTGCAGCGGTGCAGCAGACAAAGACTTTCATTCACGGGGAACAAAAGTGAGAAGGGAAGCATTTAGAGCAAAATGCCCCCAGGAGGATAGTGGAAGAAACTACAAAGAGGCTGGACATGAACAAGTGGAGTACTGTTGTTGGGTGATTTTTTTTTTCTCTTCCAGTCAACCCACAACTCAATTTATGTTAATATAGTATTACAGTGAAACTTTAACAAAACAAAGTGCCTCTGCAACACTGGATCCTGTGAGCTGTGTCCCAGTATTTCTGAGTAAATACTTCTTGCATGTTTATTACAACCCAACAAAAAGGGCGCGTAAGGGTTACTTTGTGCCCATGTGTATGTTATTATACAACAGTGTACGATCTATTCGCATCCCCTCAAAAATAGCTAGACAGAATTAGATCAGCATTTGCAATTTTTACAAGTTTTTACACAATCCATCATTACTTCATTCCCCATGAACTGGTTGCAGTAATCAAGGTGGCAGTGGCCAGTCAGGACCTGTTTCTGAGGCGCAGGATGCAGACCTGTTAATCCGGATTCATGTTCAGCTTCTATTCATTCTCTGTTCTTGTTCCTCTTGACTACGTAATGCTGGCATACGCACACCATTATGGGATGGAGAACATATTGTGTGGTGGACTGCTGCACTTCCAGCTTGACGTCGACACATCCTCTCCTGCCTTACTAAAGGGATGGGTTAGTTAACCTGAGGACTTGTCTGTGTGGACTTTTTCTCCCTGAGTCTTTGTGGGTCCCCTCTGGGTTCTCCTGCTTCCTCCAGTCACCAGAAACATGCACTACAGGTGAATTAGTGACTACGTTGACCATAGGTGTGACTGTGATGAATCTGTTTTCTGACAGACTCCAGCTTTATCACATCCAGTGGAGTGTGGATCACTACACCTCACATGTCGACAATTATCCTAAAAGCTGCTCGACTTATAGACATTCTACCAATTCAAACAGAAAAAATGCTCTTTTCCAACTTGGCCAAAGAAGCGGTGTTGCACTTTGAAGTGACTTTGAGTGTACATATTGTGCTGCTGTACAGTATGTTGGCAGTCTGTACAGTAGGATGCCATCTGTCCCAGACCGCATCAATGATCTGTGGGTTTTCTTAGTCTAGTTTGTTGTGGTGTGTTCGTGTGTGTTGGGCCGTCTAGCCAAAGTCTGATCAGGACACTGGCCTCTCTGACATGGACTTGGATGGGTAATCTGTGAGATCAGCAAAATGTAATCTTCTTTAGTCAGCGACCCACACAGCATTATTTATACGGCTTAGGGTGTGTGTGTGTGTGTGTGTGTGTGTGTATATACAGTAGTCATCGTTCAATAGAAATCCCTCTTCGTATTGTAATTGTGAATCACTAAGTCCAAGCTATTGAATATGACTATAAGTCATCACCCCCAGTCTGATTCAGTGTTTTATTTATGTGTCTGCACCAAAGAAGTCAACTTCCTGTTGTCCTGGTGCTCGGAGGTGAACACACTTTGTACGATGAGAAAGTTTGAACGTTTCATTTCCCACAGATGGAGCGTTGTTGAGTTGTAAATAAAGCTTTGGTGTATGCGCTGTCTCCTGTTACCCGTTTTCTGTTGTACAAAAACTGTTGTAGACACTTCAGTATTCACCGGATGTCTTTAGACTTGTTATACACTAAAGATATCAGTTCACCCTCCAGGAATGTTTTGAGCAATTAAACACAAATTGAGCTGCACCTTTGGTAAACAGCAAAGCTGATCCACTGAGACAAAGTCGTTCAGGCTACTCGTCTGTGTTCTGTCCTGGTGTACATGTGTAAGTGACTCTATAATGCCGTCATCTACAGACATTTTTGGACGTTGTGTATGTTTTCTCCTCACATGAACAGAGGTGAGCCATGGCTGAACCAAACCCACCCCGTCCCCAAAGGAAGATGTCCACCGCTGGGGAGAGTGTGTACAAGGTGCTAGGGCTGGAAAAAGGAGCGTCAGCTGAGGACATCAAGAAGGCCTACAGGTTAGCAGTGTCAACATTCTGAACGACTCGAGTGAAGCCGCCTCTGTGACAGGATTAGATTCTCCAGAGAAGGCAGGATGACCACAGTGGAAGTATCAGGCCAGGTGTTTCAGATCCTTTGCTGTCATTTGTTTAATCCTCTTCCTGATTGTGAAGGCAAATTCCCCTTTTAGCAGGTGATTCCTCAGTGCCGCTCAGACGTTTCCCCTGTCATGTTGCTACAGAGCAGATTTCTGTCAGAACAAATGGAGTTTATTTATACCAAGCATGGTTTTATTCACTCGATTTGATTTCGATTTAATTAAAGTCTGTTAAATGTTTGAAATGCTTCTCACAGGTTTACAGAATCCATGACAATCAACATTAACTAATAGAAATGTATAATTTACATATCTAACACCTACAACTAGCAGGTGTTTGCTTGATATGAGGCATCAAAGAGTCGTTAAATCATTCATTTATTAGAACCAAACATTGAGGTCTCCAAAAAAAATAATCATTTCCGTTCCATTTTTGAATCCTTTATTTTCTAAAATAGATTGCTGACTTATAAGCGTTTCTGAAACCGTTCCAGATGACTGTCACCCAGGACAAAAAGCAGCAGGACGAACAGAATCTTTTTCCTTCAATAGGAAAAATATTTCCCCTTTCTGAACATGACCGGACAGGTTCTTTTGATGCTCATTGTTGTTTGTCAATCAGCGACATGATTCACATTCAATCATGTCTATTAGAGAAAACTTGAGTAAGATCAGTTTATATCTAGCCTTTATTACAGATTCCCTGGGTTTCAGTGCGGTGGAGGAACCTTCTTCCGTCTTTATTATGACGTCTTTATGATGACAACAGTCTGGTGCTGTTGATGTTTAATGACTGTTTCTACATTCCATATTCCTCTGTTTCAGGTTGTGCAATTTAATTATGTGTTTGCTCTTCTCTCCTGTCAGGAAGTTAGCTTTGAAGTATCACCCAGACAAGAACCCGGACAATCCGGAGGCAGCAGAGAAGTTCAAGGAGATCAATAACGCCAACTCCATTCTAAACGATGAGACCAAGAGGAAGATCTATGATGAGTATGGCTCCATGGGGCTCTACGTGTCAGAACAGTTCGGAGAGGAGAGTGTCAAATACTACTTCCTCATGTCCAAATGGTGGTTTAAGGTTAGTGCTTTTGTTTGGTTTTCAATGTAAAAGTTTTAGTAAAAGAACAAAAATGAAGTCAGTTATGGAAGAGAGAAGGCTCTTGTGTTCTTCCTCTCGGTATCCTAGGACAGATAAATTATTACTGCCACAGATTCACATTTTAGTTTGCTTTAAACTTTTTTGATGTCTGCGACTCAGAGACAAAAACCCATCAAGTTTTCATGAATGGAACCTTCTGTGTGTGATTTGGGGGTGGTTGCTACTGTTGACCACCGTCTGCTGTCGTGTTCCTGAGCTCCGTTCTCCTGGTCAACCCCTGCAGGGTCTGGTGCTGTGCTGTACGCTGTTCACCTGCTGCTGCTGTTGCTGCTGCTGCTGTTTCTGCTGTGGGAAGTGTAAACCACCCGACGATGATGAGAACTACCAGTACGTCGACCCCGAAGACCTGGAGGCCCAAATCAGAGCCGAGCAAGACGGAGGTGAGAGCTGTTCTTCATGGTTTAGACTCAACTTCATCACTTTACCCAGAAGAAACTGAGCATTGCTTTTGTGCAGCTCCTTCAGCTCACTGATGTGTTGCAAATAGTCTGTATTCCTCTTTGTTTTTCATCGGTTGGCACATTCTATGGTGCAGCACTTTGTGACTAAAACAAGTAGATTCAGGCTTCCACTAGACACTGACCACCTCCCATTGTTCACATATGATGGATTATTAGCTCCTCTAAATGTAGTGAATGACTTAAGACTCAAGCTCTTATACATGTATACATTTATGTGACCACGTTATTTCACTGTGAAATTTCTGGTGTAATTTGCTAAATTTTAAATACTGAATCATTTGCTACTCTGTTCCATAGTAAAATCACTTTTCTATAACAATAATTTTATTTAAAATTGCAAATATTTGAGTCAGGTATTGCTGACTTTTCTTGAGAGACGAGCAAAGCACATGGTTATCAGAAAAATAGACAAACTATTCAATTATATTATACAATAATATACAGCGGTACCTCTACTTATGAAATTAATTGGTTCTGGAAGAAATTTCTGAAGTAGAAAATTTCGTAAGTAGAGACGCATTTTCCATGCAAATGCCCTAATCCGTTCCAAGCCCCCCAAAATTCAGACATAAATGTTTTATAAAGCATAAAAATGCATCAAAACATGTAACAAATACATGTTACAATTAGATTATTACACAATAAATGAGAGTTGTGCATAAAGTATAAAACAAAGAATAAAAATGATGGTCAATTACCTTTAAACTGCTGTCCTCATTGTTTTTTGCCCTCTTTGGTTCATGCGCTCCTGCCTCACCATGAACAACAGAGTGAATTCCAGTCCTCCTTCTGAACTTCTCCAACCACCCACGCCATGCCTTAAACTCCTTAAAGTCCCGGTGTTCTTTTGCCGACTTTCCTTTGCCTGAATCCTCCTTCACGAGGTCATTAAAAAGTTAATATATTTACGTAAAACTATCAGAACACGTCATGGGTCGAGGGCCGAATGACGAGGACGCTGCACAGACACCTACCTAGCTCCACACAGAGGTCCCTCTTAGCCAATGGGATGCCAGGAAGATGCTAGGTAATAGCCAATGGCAGAGCAGCTTTTAGAATGTTGCGTTCAGTAAACTTTGGGAGCTGCGAGTATCAGCCCATACTGTATTTTTACCTTTCGTACCTTTATAATATCACTAACGTTCACCACTATAACCTGTGCATCATACTAGACCAGGACCTTCTTCCTCCATGCAGGGATGATAATCAGTAGACCAATAAAAGACATCCAGATGTTTTAAGAGTATCCTGAGATAAATAATCACTAGTGACCTTCTGCTTCTGTGCCATTCTCTGTCCAGGTTTCACACTCCCTATTAAATCTGTAGTACAACAGTGTCTTGATCAACTTCCTGTCTATTTTTGCTGAAGCAGCTTGTGTGGAAACATGGATCAAAAGAGTAAATCTATAACCAGCCTGGGGCTTTCTATAACTGCTGCAATCCAACAGGTTACACAGTAATTATAGGTCAACCCACATCTAACGTGGGTCCAGAGGGCCCAGAGGGCCAGAGTCAGCCCATCCCTCTGCCAATGCCAACGCCGACTCCTCTGGACGAACCCCAGGCGGCGACCGATCCAGCAGGGGAAGAAAACCCCGGAGAGAGCTTACCAGAGTCAAAATGACTCGTAAGAACTACCGTCTGTCAGTTCCGTGTCCCATCGTCCGTCAGTCCATTTTGTCTCGTATGAAAGGTCTCCATCCTTATTTGTCAGCTGCCTGATTGTACGTCATCACCGCTTCTTCATCCATAACAGCCCACGTTGTCCACCTGACACTGAGATGTTCGCTGCAGCCGCTTGTACCTGCATGTTGTTTCACGCTGCCCAAATGTTTGTCATGTGATGTACAGTATGTAACGATACCTCAGTGTTATAATCCTCACATACTGTTAAAGTCTCTGCTCTGCATGTTCCTCTGGATTCAGTAGTGTGTTATTTAATATGCAACTAAAACGACGTGCTGTGTGTGGCTTCAGAACCGGACTTGTTGTTTTTACTCTCAACTTGTCAATAGAGGCCTGATCTGTTTAATCACATGTTGTCTGGTCGATGCTCTTTATTTCGTCAGCTCTCTGAAACCTGTATGTGGAATAGTTATTTTGTTCAACTGTGGCAGAGGAAGAAATTAATGCAAGCTTTGTGTGACATGGGGCTAACAATGTTCCTTCTCCTCCCTCAGGAAAGGGACAGTAAGTGAGTGTCAACTAGCAGAAGCAGGTGGGTGAAACACCGTGTGTGATATTAGTTCACCTTCAGAATAAGACATCAGTTAGCGACACTGATTACTGGATTGTGTTACTGTATGTTTGACCTCTGCTTTCCTTCCTGTTTAGCTTCTCTAGCCTCTTTTATGATCCGGCCACATCCACCTGCTGCCAGCGACACGAACCCGTTCACACTCACCAGCCAGTCAGGCCCTCGCCTCAGCCCACCTGATCCCCAGCAGACGGCACCTGTAAGCCGGGCGCCTCCAGTCACATCATCTTCATGCCAATGAAACCAGTAACCCCCCGCTGCTTGCTGTGTAACTAGAGCAGGTCTAGTTGTGATTTTTGAAACATACTCAGTCATACAGGACTGGATTTGCCATCATTGAACTCTTATTGTTCTTTTACAACCAGCGAGGATGTAACACTGTGCAGAGAGGTGTCAAAAAAAGAAGAAGAAAAAAATAAACTTTAAGAAACCTCTTTTCCTAATCCTCTCTCCAAACAAAGACTGGGATTTTTACTTTTTGTCCTCTTTAACCCTCAACTCATTTTGGACTCACCAACAGGAGCACTTTTTTTTCTAATATATATTTCTCCTCCTTACTCTTGTTTTTAAAGAAAACACATTTTTTTTGGATTAACTCCAGTTTGGATTGGATGTCACTTGTGATGTTTACACATCATCTGATGGGACCAGCATGACAATGTGGGTGTGGAGAACTTTTATTTTCTCTCTCCCTCCTACTTGTCTTGTTTAACCAGCTACCTTTTTAGTTGTCTCTCTGCCTCCCTCTTCTGTTCATCTTTTAAAATATGCTCTTGTGGCTCAAAGCGGAGGTGAAATATTCCTCTGTGGAAGGCGGGAGGAACAACAGTCGCCTCACAGAGCAAAGCCTTCAGCGAGGACGTGGATTCCTTTTCCACAAAGGCACAAATCTAAAAGGGGAGGAAGAGGGGATGACAGGGAGCAGCATGTGATGTCTGATCCTGAAGCTGGAGCTCAACTTTTGGATCGTGGTGTCGGAGGAGTCGAGGCTTCTCCTCTCAACATGCATGCATTTAGTTTCCGCCGCATGCTGTACAGCACTGGAATACTGTACAAACCACTAAACTTGACAACGCGTCCCGGCCAAACTAACAGAACCTGGTTCCACACAGACTCTAGTAGTGACAGATACATGTGCCCCAGCCCATGTGTCAACACGTGCCACTCATACAACCTGCAGCCTAATCTATGGAGCAGAATGGAGCGTTACTGATGGTACAAGAACCTGCATTTATGTGTTCTGTTGTGTTCATGTTTCGTTGGGTCTGCTTATTTGTGATCTCTGTTAAGTTGCAGTCACACTATTTGGCAGACCAAAGACAACAGCTCATGTAGCCCGCCAACCCACGACGACTTTGGTCCAGCTCAATAGTCTTTATTTGCTCTGAGGTTGTCACACTTGTTTGTACAATATGCATTTAGGTCTATGCACCTTGTGAAGTGGGTCTGCTGTTGCAGTTTCTTGTGGACCTTGTTTGATTTTTTTTTTTTATGACTCTGTTCACGTTGTAGATGTTCCTCTTCCTCTGTACCAGAACTACAGAAGTCACTTCATCTACAAAACTCAAGTCCAGATTCACTAAAACTACACTGCAAGAGCAATCGTCTGATTTCATGGCATCATAGTTACTTCATCAGTTTTCATTTTGTGGCCCTTTAACAAAATGTAAGCAATCAACGCTCTTCAATCAGTTGGAGGACTAATCCATTCCAATCCCGTGTCTGTACACCCAAAATGAACTTTACACTCTCATTCACTCTCCCCGCTGCCAGACTTGGTGAGGACATCCCAGCAGCAGTGACATACATGTACATGTACATGTACAGCAGTGACATACATGTCTTGTGTAGTGTGGTATACCAGCTGTATGTACAAGTACTGTGAAAATGTAGTTGTCATTCATGTACTCATCAGCTCTGGTCCCCAAAGAACAGCAGCTCTTATTGTGCTCCTTGTGTGAAGCTTTAGTGGATCTGGATCTGTGTTGAGCTTCTGACTGTGGAGTGACTTCTGTTACCTGTTCAGATTTAAAATTCATCTTTTAAAGGTTTGAAATTTTATTGTCTTGTTTTCATTTGAATACACAGTTAAGTTTCAGGTCGTTCATTCATCATTTTGGCTATTTTATGACCACAGTCATTTCTCCTCTAGAAGCCTGAGCCTCAGTGTACTTCAGAAGTACTCTAATGCTCACTAATCCAAGGCCTGAGATCAGTGAGCAGTATTCAGTAGGTCTGATTGGTGCGTACTGTCCGATCAGCTACTTTCCTCCACATCTTCATGTTTTATTTCTGCAGACACTACATCCTCCTAACAACCAGCATCTATCCTCATCGTCTCACACTGATAATAGTTATTGTGTTCTAATCAGAATCCCTGCAGCCCCGGATGGACACTAAAATGTTTTCGTGTCAAGATGACAAAGATTCTAACAGGTTCTGCCAAACCAGCCTGTCCGGGGGTTATTAGTTAGTTTAAAAGTTTTTTTTTTTAATTAAAATCTTTAAAACCAGCTGACTGAAATTACTAGAACTATTTAAATCCTGTCAAACAGGATGCATTTCATCTTTACAGGTCCTGGTAGGAGGGTTTGGTTTACGACTCCAGTTCTAAAAAGGAGCAAGACATTAATAATGTGGATAAGATAAATCCTCTTGACAAATAATCAGCTGAAAATGATTATAAAAAATAAAAATAAATGTAGTTTTACTTCATTTAAGTTTAGTTAACAAGGTTATCCTGAACATCATACCAGCAACACGTTTCACATATGTTGGGACGGGACAATGAAAGACTTAATAATTGTGAACGCTCTACATGTAATGGATTAAATCGATCATGTGTTTGTATGAACAGTAATGGTTTTCTCCAGTTAAAATACTATCTCATTATTAAATCTCCTAACTATAGGCTGATGAGCTTCTATGCACACATGTAGACCTTCATCCATATTACAGTATTCATCCTCATCTCAAGGGTTTAATCATCAAAAGACAAAACCTACAAAGTCCCACAGCATTTCAAGAATAATTATTTTTTTCTCTTCAGATCTTCAAATCAAATGAATAAAAAGTAAAAGCCATTGAGCACTGAATGAAAACATTATTTATTATTTTTGTAATTGTTGTAAATAAATCATAAAAGAAAAACAACAAAATTCCTTAATGTTTTTGAACTGAAGTCTGTTTAACAGTGTACATACATGTTTTTTATTTGTCTCATAGACTTTAATAATCAGGGTTGGTGTCGAGTTGTTGGTCAACTGGGTTTACATGATCTCAGATTCTGAAGTCAGTTTTACCCTGTTAGCATGAGGCTAATGGGAGCTAACATTCTTCAAAGGACAAATGGACGATTTCGTCCCTGCCCACTTAATCAGTTGATTGGTGGAACACGCTACAAAAAAATAACTTTTTCTCTCAAAGTGATGAGAGTATCTGAAATGGAACATACTAATAGAACATGTAGACCGGGGGGGGGGCATGAGGCGGGGGGTGTCACTCTGTTGTGGTTCCCTGTGGATCATCTGTAAATGAGTCATTATGAAGCCAACCAAATAAAATAGGGTGATTTTATATGTGTGTGTCGTGTGTTTTCACATTAAAGCGTCTCCGTTGATCTGACGCTCTACTAGAGCAGGACTACATCTGATGCAGTGGGTGTTATCATTTGTGTGTGGATGTAATGGAGCTCCGTAGCTCAGAAGATGAAATATAGAAGTTAATACATGTTATTAGTAATACATTTACTATTCACTGTAAGAAAACACTGCCGTGACTCCTCAGCTTACTACTACATCTCATTATCAGAGCCAACAGAGAGCTGGGACAGAAAAAGACAGCAATTAACCATTAAAATTTTGTTCTCATTAAATGAGTCGACTGTGTGCCAACACTAAAGCCTGAAGAGTCACAAGATGGATTACACTCCATTATTTCTATTGTGTTGTGTTATCTGTCTTTAGTTGATCCTTGATTGAATCCGGAGCTTAACACGCTGATGTCACCTGACATCAATTCACTCGGATCTATCTCGATGAAGTAACGCCACCAAGTTCCTCGATCCTGGAAACGCTCCTCCGAGCACCGCCCCCAACGGTTTATCGTTTATTTAGACTTCATGGATGAATGGAATCAGTTTGAAGGAATTTGAATTTGTTTCAAATTTCACCTTCTTGTTCGTGAACACTCCATATCCATAATCCCTTGGAGACTTGTTCTGTGATCCAATACTGACCCCAAGATATACATTTAATCTCCCTGATCTGGATTATGATCTGGATCTGGATCCATTTGTGCATAGCGGTTTTCCATGTCTGGATATCTTAATTTGACCAAGATGCATTCCTGTATTTGCCTCCAATATACTGTATATATTTTTTAATTTTAATCAAATTGAACCTTATTTAAAACTGCCTAAGACAGGCAGCATGAATAAACAGGGTCGCAGCATACATCCATTAACATTACATACATTAAGGATCAATGTGTTTTACACAGAACATTTAGATCTAGATGTTCCTGGATTCAGGTCCTTTAAGGTGGCTTGGAAGGTACTGAGTGAGAAAAACCCTTCATTATCTGAGGACACACCTCTGGCATTCTGCAGTTCATGCCTTTTAAAGGTTTAGCAACGTAGGGATCAGTTGGAATGAAGTGGTTTCAGTATCAAGTTAATAATCACTCTAAACCTGCCCAAATAAAATAGTCTTAAATATATGAAAGGGTTGCTCAAATCAGAGATGGCGTGTGTGTTTAAATCCTTTGCCTTTTGGCCTGGAGAAGCTAAAGCAGATGCTAACTTGAGGAGATGACTGAAAGCAATACAACCAAACAGGTTTTTTACCCTAGTCTCTCTTTGCAGAACGATGTTAAACAAACAGAAATGGAACTGTTTGACCTCAAACACGGGGCCAGAGGTAGTGTCACATGTCTTGAAAACATTGGGCGCTGATGCTGACCGCTTCATGATCCTCTGAAGCCCCTGGACGTTCCAGTGTGTGGAGGGCAGTTTAGACAGTAACCCAATCCAGAAAAAACTGAGGGGCTAAAAATACCAACAGGCTGGCTGCTGTGGGATGAAGTGGGGCTCGTGGGAGGGTCTTTACTGGGGGTTTAGACTGGCTGGCACTGGCATAAAAGAATGGACAGCTGGAGGAAGAGACTCTTCTCGAACAGAAGACAGAAAACACAGCTGAAGACGGGGTTTGAGGGTATAGGACAGTTGAAAGAGTCCAGCCTGGAAAACACGGACCTGTGGGGATATTGAGCTCAAGGCGAAGGAGAGCTAGAGAAATCGGAAAGTACCTACTTTGAGCCCTCCAGTCTATCATCTTGTCTTCTTTGACATTCTTCACCGCCCCTGGAGGTGATGAACTTTGCTCTGGCCTTCCAGCCTCCGTCAACAGGCAGTTCTGGAGCCGGTGCTGGAAGAGGAGCCACCATGGAGAACTTGGAGAAACAGCTAGTCTGTCCGGTCTGTCTGGAGATGTTCTCCAAGCCGGTGGTCATCCTGCCCTGCCAGCACAACCTCTGTCGCAAGTGTGCCAACGACATCTTCCAGGTGAGAGTGTAGTAGTGTCTCGTATGTTAGCACATCTCAAGCATCGTTCAATAGTTCAAAGTTAATTCAAATCCATGAGTCTGGGATTGGACACCATCATCGGCTGTCAGTAATATTTATTCTGGGGTAGCCATAAAAATCAGAGTATGTCTCTTATTGTCTTCACACCCCTGTCTATTAAACCAGAATAAACCCTAGACATTTACTCTCCTCTTCCTGAAGTCAGCCAACCCCCTGTGGCAGTCCCGGGGTTCCTCCAGCTCCATGGTCAGCGGCAGTCGGTTTCGCTGTCCGTCCTGCCGCCATGAGGTGGTGCTGGACCGCCATGGCGTCTACGGCCTGCAGAGGAATCTGCTGGTGGAGAACATCATAGACCTCTACAGACAGCAGGAGTCCTCCAGGTGTGAGCATAAGGGGTGAGGTGTTGGTGAGAGAGCAGCGTAGAAGACTGAATGGCACCAAATCATTCGTCGTGACACTGTCACACTATACTGGAGCTGTGGGAAGTTAAAGAGGTTGTTTATGGAAAGACAAACTAAATTTGAGGCGGTGATGTAACAATTCAAAGATAATTAATCACAGATATGACACTCATGTTACAGCTTTCTTGTGAATTTCCCGAGAAGTCTCATTATAGCCCCTGAAGTCAGGCTTCGTGTAACGTAAATGGCTACCTCTAGGGGGCAGCATTCCACTACTGTCCACGGTAACCACCACACTCAGAGAATAGAGTTGAAGGAAAAATTAACACTTTGAGCTGGAGAAAACTAAGTGTTTCATTTTAGCCAGTTGTTTAAAAAACACACACAAAAAAAATCATTAGTTTTAAAGGAAACATGATGAACAGTTAATTTTAAAGGGGTCCAATTATGAAAACACATTCTTTCAGGTCTCTACATATACATAGTGGTCCTCCCTAACCCTACCAAATCCTAGAATCTGGAAAACAAACATTTCCTGCATCAATAGATATATGAAAAAATGAAAATCCAATGGGAATACTTTACGATTCATAACAGCTCGGTTTGTTACGTCACACTTGGATTGATTGACAGAGTGACTGATGTATCCTGACCCATATTTGATTGATTGACATATCCACTTGGGTAAGGGTGTAGTCATCCCCGAGGTGGAGTTTGTGTTCAGGCTACGGCAGCAGTGTGTGGTAATGACCTGGCTCAGAGCTACACACTGAAAGTTCCTCACAAGCTGTTGAAGTCAGCTAGCATTTGGCTAACTAGTTAGCTCCACTTCAGTCTGGTGTGTGTGCGTGTGTGTGAGTGTGTGTCCATGTAAAGCGTATCCTCAGCGTCAAAGCGAACACATAACCAGTTTCAAAGCAGATGAAGACGCTGATAATTCAGAACTATTGTCTGGTTTTTGATGAAAAAAAGCAGCTTTATCTCTTCTATGTGATCTGAGAGTTGCGTGTATCCAAGGTGACGACACCACTCATTAATAAACAGCCTCAGTCTTTATTTTACAGCCTGATAGATATTCACTGTCACCAGTCAAGGGTTAGTTCGACTGACGAAAACGCTGAATGTGAAATAATCCAGACAGAAATCAAAAGGTGAATTTATCAATCATATATTAACACTTATATCATGAAAAACAAGAAAGATAAATAAGAGCAAAATACGTAGAGACGAAGTTGCTGAAAGTTTAAACAACATGCATACGCAGTAAGCGTGCGTGTTCACGTGGGTTTGTTTCCATGTGGGGGGAGGGAGGTGTTGAAGTTTTTTGTGGAAGTTTTTAATAATTACGGACTTAAAAAACATGTGAATGTGACTTTACAGTCGGACGTCCATCAGAGACAGACACTGATGTAACGTCCATTTCATCTCTGATATTTGTCGCATAACTTAAGGAAACTTTTTTCTGTATTTTAACTGCAGGAAGTCTTAGTTTGAAGTTCTATATGCTCATCATTTATTGGTGGCACTCAGCAGCACATTACTCTTCACAGGACAGCAGTTCACGGTTTATTTAATATGCAAATCTGCAAGTGCAAACAACTGTGCGTGTGAATATTTTCCCAAAAGTGCAACAATTGTATCAAAATATGCTTTGTGTTACTGAGACATCAGCATCACCTCTGAGTCATCACACTGTAACCCATGACAGGCATGTGGTGCTATCTGCAGACACTTCATCTGAATTCACACTAAACGTGTGACGTGGCACCTTCCTACGGAGTTGTACAGAGATGTGTGTCCAGCCAATGAGGAGCCAGTGTTAAGGCTGAGCCCTCTCTTTATTTGTTGTGCAGCTCACTTCTCCATCACTGCCGCTTGATCCAGAGAGGAGAAACTCAATCCAAAAATAATCTGTGCATCTGTTCTTTGTTGACATTAATCAATCAATCAATCAATCAATCAATCAACATTTATTTGTATAGCACTTAATCACATCTTAAAACATTTCAAAGCGCTTTAACAGACAGAAACCCAACAGAACCATCTATTCTTATGCAAATCCAACCTGAGATTTTCTGTTAGACTGCCAACAAACAAAGAGAGCTGGATGAAACCTTTTCATCTGAGCCAATCAGATTCAGTTTAATGATGAGTAATACTCACATATTAGTGGTAAGAATTTTGTTATTCTTGTTGATGCTGTTACCAATCATTCGACTCATGATTCAAAATACATTTTGTTGTGTGTTTTCCATGTCTGTTTACACATTTTCATAAAAATGTAAAAATTTTAAGATATTCCCAAACACTTACGCACTTCTACAAACTTGATAAGTGCGTCGTTCTCAGCACAGATTCGTCCTTTTACTCTAAAATAGAAAGCGAGTGAGTCACTGGTAAAGAAGAGATGTGTTGGTATTCACTAGAGACAGGAGTCCCCTCATTATGTGTGTGGGCTAAAATAGATAGATTTATTCACAGTGAGGGGTCACTTTATCTACTGTCCCATTATTTTTTCTTAAATGTGTAAAATATAATGAGATTTAATCATCATTTTTGTTCAAAACACAGAATAAGTTCATGCATAGACGCGTCTCTTAAAGATGGGCTGAGTTTTGTGCCAATGTCCACCTGTCTTTATGTAAGGCTGTGGTTTCCATGTGAGGTCAGACCTGGTGTGTGTATTTTTTTTTACATTTATTTTATATACTGATTATGATTCCCGCAGAGAAATTAGAGGCACATTCTAGTTAGTTTTTGATGTTTGTTTTTGTGTGCCCACTTCTGCTTCTTAGATAACTAAACGGTTGGCATCATAAGGATCACACTCTGCTCTCCAGCAATGACAAATCAGAAATAAAAAAATTAAAAAAACCTGTAAAAACACTTGGACCAGTATAATTTGTTTTGCTCTTTGCATGAATAATATAGGCTGAGCTATTGTGAGTAGTGACAGCTTCTCTGTTACCAGGTGACAAAGAAATAACACTGATTCCAGCCAGTTTGTTGTCATTGTCGTTGTCCATCATCCACCTACATCAGAATACATCAGCAGTCACACAAATAAACTACACTACTTCAAAAATACAGATGACGTTAGCGAGTTTGAGGAGACCAAGCCAAGAGCGGACAGAAATCTGATGAAAAATTAGCCGTGCTTTCCTGTAAATATTCCCGTCATGCATTTTAGGTGTACGTCCATGACCAGCAGCAAAGAAGACTTTTTCTGTTTACTTTGCTCTCCTCTCTGTTCTTTCTCCTGAGTTTAAACCCTGCTCAGGTTGTGGAAGTGGCTCAGGCTCCCACTTCTTCTCCTGACCAGCGAGGGGGGGTGACTGATGTTATAAGGATGAGTCTGACTGGACTTAGCTTCTTGTTTTACACTCAACACTTTTCTCTTGGGTTCATGTCTCAGACGCTAATCGATGAAGTTCTTCTTTTCAATCAGTATCATAAGCAGTAAAACAGAAGACAAAAGCAGGATGTTCATTGGGAGTTTGCTGCCTTGTAATGAACAATCTGCCCTTGAATTCTCAGTCAGATCCAGTCAGTTTACAGACATATTGTTAGTTCCACCCACTCAACTGTACACAATCAGATCAGACTCCACAAACCAACAAAGCGACAGCAAGAACTCCAAATAATAGTAACAAACCAAGGGTGACAGTTCTGCACATCAAGAGCTTCAAGTAACTGAATACAGTAATGAACTAACATGAATGTAATTGTTTTGCGGGATAATCCTGAAAAAGATAAGGACTGATGAAATAAGTAAGCAAGCAAGCAAAATAATTAATAAATTAATAATTAAATAAATAATAATGATAATAAAAAATAAAAATAAATAAATAAAAAATAAATAATCGAATTAATAGATAGATAGATAGATAGATAGATAGATAGATAGATAGATAGATAGATAGATAGATAGATAGATAGATAGATAGATAGATAGATAGATAGATAGATAGATAGATAGATAGATAGATAGATAGATAGATAGATAGATAGATAGATAGATAGATAGATAGATAGATAGATAGATAGATAGATAGATAGATAGATAGATAGATAGATAGATAGATAGATAGATAGATAGATAGATAGATAGATAGATAGATAGATAGATAGATAGATAGATAGATAAATAAATAAATAAATAAATGGCAGATGATCCATGGGCTGGGTTGTCTCCTACAGGCTGGTGGAGGTGAAGCCGGAGCAGCAGCAGCTGATGTGTGAGGAACACCCCGAGGAGAAGCTCAACATCTACTGCCTGTCCTGTCAGAACCCGACCTGCTCCATGTGCAAAGTGTTTGGGAAGCACAAAGACTGCGAGGTGGAGCCGCTGAGCAGCGTCTACGTGAGGAGGAAGGTAAAAGGTCTGGATGTTGTCGTGTGTCATGTCACTCGCCCCAGTCCACACCGCTTTCACATGCATTCATTGTCCACAACATGTCACTTTGATTCACCTCGAATCACTCCAGTCCACTTCACATTCATCAGCTCACTCTTCTTGTTACCGTTCCCAGTTAGATCACTCCACTTCAGTCCACTTCAGTCCAGTTTACCTCACTTCACTGTACTCCACTTGACATCACACTTGGCTCTAAACCACTTCACCTTACTTACTGTTTATATCAGTCCCCCTCAGGGTTCTCCACACCAGATTCCATTATTAGTTCACTGTGCTTCACCTCATTCATCTTTAGTCCACTTTAGCTCCACCTCATCAGACCCACTCTCACGTCACTTCCTGTAACGTCTCAATTCTGTTTCAAAATACTGTGTGTAGCACAAAAATATCACAATCTTGTGTTAAATTTTAAGTGGAAATGCTCAGTCATAAAAAATATAATTACTATATGTCAGTATAAGAACAAGAATATTGTTAAACTATAGAACTAACTCACCATGCAGTTAAACTAGTGCTGTATTTATAAGGTTTACTGATGACACATTGTTCTCACTCTTCTTTTCTTTCGGCTTTTCCCTTCAGGGGTCGCCGCAGCGAATCAAATGCCTCCATCTAACCCTGTCTTCTGCATCCTCTTCTCTCACACCAACTACCTTCATGTCCTCTTTCACTACATCCATAAACCTCCTCTTATTCAGACGAGATAAATCCTATAGTGAACTTCATGAACTTATTTGTTCACATGTGGAGGCACACAGTCGACAAAGTGCCGTGTTGTTGTCACGTCATGGCGACAGCAGCGTGTTGTTGAGCAGTTGGCTTTGTTGGCATTTCAGCGCCAGGCTCTCCATCTCTCACTGTCTGTGATTCACTCATCTGAAATTTAGATGAGGTTGAGGAAAACTGTTGACCCTCGTGTTCAAGCAAAGGTTACTCTGAAACACAAAAGTTGGTGATTTAATTTGGACATGAGATGCGAGAACATTTATCTACTCCAATAACACTTTAAATGGCACCAGAACTGTACACAAGCTGGAACACACTACAGAATGTGCATGATGTCACCTCGTACTCCAAACACATGCATGCAGGGTGACTCATGTTGTGTTTTAGGTGATGACAAGCTCACGAGCTAGAAAGTACTCATAGTGCATTTCTCCAGCAACACAACACAATTCTCTGGATTTATCATTGTGATTCAATTCACTTCAGTTTGGTTGTAAAGCATTAGATCAGAACAAAACGATGTGTCGAGACACTGTTCATGTGGAGCAGGGAAAGACCCGTAGGGGAAACAGATATCAGCTTGTGCCACGTGAACGAATACAAAGGCAGGAAGGAACTTCCTTGTAACAGACAGAAACCTTGAGTAGAACCCAAGACTCATAGCAAGCAGCCAACTAAACAAATTAAACCAACCAATGACTGAACACAAGCTTCTCTGTCAACACAGACCATTCATGACACCACAATTTTGTAAATGTATCTAAATCATTCATAGCCCTGAAATAGTTAAAATCGATTCTGATTCTTGTTTGACACATTCTTCTTAAAATGGGTTCTGCACTGCAGTCAGACAAGCCTTCAACCTTTTTCCTCCTGCTCAGATAAATCTCCATCTTTGCTTGGCCCAGAAGAAAGTTTAAAATCTGCCAATCCTTTTTTTGATTCTTCCTGCATTTAAAACCAATAATGTTTTCTGACATATTTGAATTCAAACTCGAAACAAAACTGTTGGCGGCCACAGCGCCGTGTAAAATCCTCCATTGGAGATCTCCAACCTTCTTTGTTATTGGTGGCTTGTAGTGAGACTCCCATGAAGGGTTCACACCCAGCGCCAGACCAAGGTGAACCCTCCATGGTGTGTCAACCCGAGCTTTAAGTTTATCATTGCTTAAAATCTTTACCATCAATTTATACATGTTTTTCACCATTACTGTCCCTGAGGCTGATCAGGTCTAACACAGTCGTTAAAACAAGGAGACAAACTCTCTACGGGGAAGGGATCATCATCACTCAGGTTTAGAATGCCTGTACAATAAAAATCTATCAAAGTACGTTGCTGTGGGGTGAGTCGGCTCTTCCAGCTCCCCAACAGTCTTGGGTACTAGTTGGTAACTTGTCAGCCCTGTTTTGCAGGGTCCTGATGACTCTTAGCTTGTGCACCAGTTGATGGAATATTGGTTTACCCCAACATTCAAACTTCTGTCATCTTTTATGCAGACCTCACAATCCAAAAAGGGCAAACTGTTGTCCTTTAGGTCCTCTCTGGTGAACTTGAAGTTACTGTCCACTGAGTTGATGTATTCGGTAAAGGGTTGCACCTCGTGGATTTTGATCTTGACCCATGTGTCGTTGTGGTACTTCTGGTCTGCATAAAAAATGACAGAAGTCTGAGTGTTGGGCTCAGTCAAACTCGCATTTCAACGACCCCCTTTGACACCATTGTTGAGGAGCTGGACAGGTTCAACGATGGTCGTTGGGATGTGAATAGCACCGACCACACCCCACAGGGTTTATAAGCTAGGACAGGACCAGCCACCTTTAGAACTGAAGAAGTCTCTTTGATGAGAGGAGAAACGACTTCCAGCGGATTGATTTAAACAGCTTTGGATAAAACTACTGATGCTAATGCTAGCAATGATGTTAGTAGTTGGACAGTTAGGTCCAGGTCCTGCAGCGCCCTGGACAGAAGAACCTGCAGACTGAGACAAAAGATCCTTTAGCAGCATTTTATCTGGATCTGAATGACAACTCCAATATTACCAGAAAATAATTTAAAGGCTGTCTCTCTTCTGATCAAAAATCCTTTAATAGTATTATGCATCCCATTTCCACCACACTGACACACATCATTCCTGGTCGCTGTAGCCAGGGAAACGTCCAGGTCCTCCATCAACCGGTGAACCACCACTAACATCATCCCTTCACCTGCATCGCACCAATATCTACACACACTTCACAAAGCAGGCCAAATTTAATCACTATCCATGACATTACGGATGTTTGCAGGCAGAGCTGAGCGATGGCATCGCTATCCTGGTTGCCAGTAACGACCAAATCCAGGCGGTCATCTCTGAGATGGAGGACGTCTGTCACATGATAGAGGTCAGACCAACCTGTCATGGAGCGACACCTGACGTCTACGTCTGGGTGTGATCTTTACTGAGATGAGTCACCTCTCCTGCTTCAGGAGAATGGCCAGAGACAAAGAGAGGAGCTGCTCAACCACTTCGACAGCCTTGTTGCCGTCCTGGAGGAGCGGAAGCAGGAGCTGGTGGGCTTCATTTCCAAAGTGCAAGACGATAAACTCAAATACGTCCGCTCCCTTGTTCACCAGCACAGCGACGACCTGGAGGCCACGGTAACGCTGGTGGAGTCGGCCATTCAGTCTATGGAGGAGCCACACATGTCTGTGTTCATACAGGTACGTGTACCAAACAGAACAACGACACGCTTTAAACCAGATGAAAGAGACAGGCTAATAGTGTCTGGAGGATACCTGTCAGATTTGCAGCAAATGGATTGCATGTCACATGTATACAGAATAAGAGACGAGGAAAAACATTTTACATCTTCATATGGGAAAGAGTAATGGAAGCTAGACTAAGGGCAGAAGTGAACATTTGTGAGCAGCAGTATGGTTTCATGCCAAAAAAGAGTACTACAGATGCAGTATTTGCTTTGAGGATGTTGATAGAGAAGTACAGAGAAGGCCAGAGCTGCATTGTGTTTTTGTAGATCTGGAGAAAGCTTATGACAGGGTGCCCAGAGAGGAACTGTGGTATTGTATGAGGAAGTCTGGAGTGGCAGAGAAGTATGTTAGAGCGGTGCAGGACATGTATGAGGACTGTAAGACAGTGGTGAGGTGTGCTATAGGTGTGACAGAGGAGTTCAAGGTGGAGGTGGGACTGCATCAGGGATCAGCTCTGAGCCCCTTCTTGTTCACTATGGTGATGGACAGGCTGACAGACGAGGTTAGACAGGAATCTCCATGGACTATGATGTTTGCAGATGACATTGTGATCTGCAGTGAGAGTAGGGAAGAGGTGGAGGAGAAGCTAGAGAGGTGGAGGTTTGTCCTGGAAAGGAGAGGGATGAAGGTTAGCCGCAGTAAGACAGAGTACATGTGTGTGAATGAGAGGGACCCAAGTGGAAGAGTGAGGTTACAGGGAGAAGAGATCAAGAAGGTGGAGGATTTGAAGTACTTAGGGTTAACAGTCCAGAGCAATGGAGAGTGTGGAAAAGAGGTGACGAAGCGTGTCCAGTCAGGATGGAATGGGTGGAGGAAAGTGTCAGGTGTGATGTGTGATAGAAGAGTTTCAGCTAAAATGAAAGGAAAGGTGTACAAAACTGTGGTGAGACCAGCGATGTTGTTTGGTCTAGAGACAGTGTCACTGAGGAAAAGACAGGAGACAGAGCTGGAGGTAGCAGAGATGAAGATGCTGAGGTTCTCTCTGGGAGTGACCAGGAAGGATAGGATCAGGAATGAGTACATCAGAGGGACAGCACATGTTAGAGGTTTTGGAGATAAAGTCAGAGAGGCCAGACTGAGATGGTTTGGACATGTCCAGAGGAGAGATAGTGAATATATTGGTAGAAGGATGCTGAGTTTTGAACTGCCAGGCAGGAGGCCTAGAGGAAGACCAAAGAGGAGGTTTATGGATGTAGTGAAAGAGGACATGAAGGTAGTTGGTGTGAGAGAAGAGGATGCAGAAGACAGGGTTAGATGGAGGCAACTGATTCGCTGTGGTGACCCCTGAAGGGAAAAGCCCAAAGGAAAAAAAGAAGATTTGCATGGAGTTCAACTTTGCTGAGCTTTGATGTCTGGGGGTGAATTATTCAGAGGGCTCATTTGCCTTTGAGTCAGTCAGTTGCCTGTCAGTCCTCAGGTCATGGTAGATCCACGAGGCGTCTTCAGTTCTGTGGACGCCATTCATGACGTAATGATGGGACCCATGAAGGTCAGAGGACACATTTACTAAAACAGGCTTTTGAGACTTGACTGAAAATTCCAGACAGTTGTATGATCTAAGCTCATTTGGTCCCACACATCCCTGCAGAGACCTGCTAATTCTTACTAATTTTAGCATGCTGAAGTGCTGATGCAGCGTCTCGATGCGTCTGCGTCCCCGATGAGGGAACAGAGACGGTTTGGGCCTCAGGTGCGGTGGGTTTATGTTCAACCACAGCCTCTGTATAAAAGACGGAGACCCACAGGATGGAAACATCCAATAACTGCTTCTGAAAGTCATGTTTTTATTTTATATGGCTGACGAACTCTTCTGATGCATTATGGAACTGATTTGTTCTCCTTCCTGTCTGTCTTCTCTCTCAGAGCGCCAACGTGATTCTGGAAAAGTAAGCAGAGTGTTTTTTGTGATGAAGCTCTGACTGTGTCCTGACTGTGGTCACACTGACCACTAACTGTGTGTTTACAGGACAACTGTGTCTTTTAATAATTAGATGTTATTACTCAACCAAACCCAGTGTCAATGTAAACTTTATGACTGCATGTTTTCTATAATCGAGTGTGTTTGATTGGTTTATTTATATGTTGTAAATGTTGTGTTGTTGTTGTGTTGTTGCGTTGTTCTGTTGTGTTGTCCTGTTGTGTTGCTGTGTTATCCTGTTGTCCTGTTGTGTTGTTGTTGTCCTCTCGTGCTGTTGTTGTGTCGTTGTGTTGTTGTTTTGTTTTTGTGTTGTCCTGTTGTGTTGTTTTTGTGTTGTTGTGTTGCTGTCCTGTTGTCCTGTTGTGCTGTCATTGTGTTGTGTTGTTGTTGTCATGTTGTGCTGTTGTTGTGTCGTTGTGTTGTTGTGTCGTTGTGTCATTGTGTCGTTGTGTCGTTGTGTTGTTGTCCTGTTGTGTTGTTGTTGTGTTGTCCTGTTGTGTTGTCATTGTCCTGTTGTGTTGTGTTGCTGTTCTGTTGTGTTGTTGTTGTGCTGTTGTTTTGTTGTGTTGTTGTTGTGTTGTTGTTGTTGTGTTGTTGTGTTGTTGTTGTGTTGTTGTTGTGTTGTTGTTGTGTCGTTGTGTTGTTGTTGTGTTGTGTTGTTGTTGTGTTGTCGTTGTGCTGTTGTTTTGTTGTGTTGTTCTGTTGTGTTGTTGTTGTGTTGTTGTTGTTGTTGTTGTTGTGTTTTTGTGTTGTTGTTGTGTTGTTGTTGTGTTGTGTTGTTGTTGTGTCGTTGTGTTGTTGTTGTGTTGTGTTGTTGTTGTGTTGTCGTTGTGCTGTTGTTTTGTTGTGTTGTTCTGTTGTTGTGTTGTTGTGTTGTTGTGTTGTTGTGTTGTTGTGTTGTTGTTGTGCTGTTGTGTTGTTGTTGTGCTGTTGTTTTGTTGTGTTGTTCTGTTGTTGTGTTGTTGTGTTGTTGTTGTGCTGTTGTGTTGTTGTTCTGTTGTGTTGTTGTTGTGTTGTCGTTGTGCTGTTGTTTTGTTGTGTTGTTCTGTTGTGTTGTTGTTGTTGTGTTGTTGTGTTGTTGTTGTTGTGTTGTTGTGTTGTTGTTGTGTTGTTGTTGTGTTGTTGTGTTGTTGTGCTGTTGTGTTGTCGTTGTGCTGTTGTTTTGTTGTGTTGTTGTGTTGTTGTGTTGTTGTTGTTGTGCTGTTGTGTTGTCGTTGTGTTGACAGGATGGCAGTGACAGTGAGGACCGCTCACGTGGAGCGTGTGGACGTCGGCTATGAACACATGAACCAGCTGGTTGTGAACACGGACGACGTCGCTCTGATGCTGATGAACATGGACTTCTGCTCCGGTAACAGGAACTCACTGGGAGGAGGAACACGTCCATGAATTACAGTACATGGTTTGACCAGCTGTTGCATATATTATATATAAATATTATATATATATATATATATATATATATATATATATATATATATATATATATATATAAAATTATATAATTATATTATAATTACTTTAAATATATAATATATTTAACAGTGACTGTTGCATATACTGTATATATTGTCACATATATTCCTACTGACTTTTTACATCTGGATCCATTTTATTTAGATTTTTTTCACATCTTTTTAATTAATTCCGTTCTGTTTTACATCCTGATTTTATCATTTCTTCTGTAGCCCCTCACATCCAGAAAGAGTCTCTGTTTATGTTATTCTGTTCTTATTTTTTTTCAGTGTCGCCTGAGTCACTTCTTTACATATTGTCCTGTTTCTCTTTAGAATAAGAATGTCACATATATATATCTAAAAAAGAGAGAACTAGTCATGGACGTGTGTCTTGTGTTGTAGGAGATGATGGAGGAGAAGACCCTGAGGAAGGTGAAGAGGCGTCTGACCTCGACTTGAACTCCAAGTAGTCACAGAGCGGTAGGAGCTGTGTGGAGTCGTTCAGCTCACGACATTCTGACATTCTGATCAGCTGACCTTTATCGATCAGCTGATCGCGTTCGTCTCGGTCCAGGCTCAGAACGCGTCAGACTCCCACATCAGTGTTCAGTCACCAGCTGAAGAGGAGGTGAGGAAGCTGCATAGATACCAGCAGCCCCGCCTCCTCTTGCTCCATATTTATAACTGAGATGTTTCAGACTACGTGGTCTAATCATGTTTAAGGTCTTATTTGATCATTTAGTCCTGGATTAGAGAACTGTCTAAATAAAGGTCTAAAACAGGAGGGTCAAACTCATTTTCACTGAGGGCCACATCAGCATCACGGCTGTCCTCAAAGGGCCAGATGTAAATTATAAATATAACTAAATGTAAGTCAGTGTAATTTAAAATAAATGTAACTACTTAATGTTAAATAACTGAATTCATTACTTATTCAAGTTACAAACATTACAGTTACACAGAAAAAAAGATGTTTGTTTCTCTGTTCTAACATAAATCCTTTTAATTTGTCAGGTTATTAAACCCACAGAACTCCATCAATCAAGGATCAAATTATTAATGATTAAAGAGAAATAACATCAAACACAAGTTAGGACATTAACTTCGTTCAAAATATTTCTGTCAGAGTTAAAATTGCCTTCATGACTGCATTGTGGGAAATGTAGTTTTTGGTCAAAGCAGACTTTTGACCTATTTATTTTTAGACACTTTGACCTCTTGCGGGACACATAAAATGATGTGGAGGGCCACATTTGGCCCCCGGGCCTTGAGTTTGACACATGTGGTATGAAACATGGGTGATTAAAGACAATTTTATGGCTCTTGTTGGAATTTCTGATCCCACAACAAATTAAAATCACCTTGAAGAAGAATTTCTGGAGTGAAAACTTTTAGGAAAAATTTATTTCTACAGCTGCAACCAGAAAGTAAATTACTGTATATTGTATCGTATAATTAATACAATAATATATACACACATACACAGACACATATATACACACACCCATATATATAAGTATATATTCATATATATGTATATATATATATATACATATATATGTATATGTGTGTGTATATATATATATATATATACACACACACACACACACACACACACACACACACACACACACACACACACACACACACATATATATATATATATATATATATATATATATATATTTCAAATAGGCCTTTTTGTAAATGTTACTTGACCGAATCAGGAGACTGAAGATCCATAAATCCATCATGCCTCCTCCCATAGTCAGCTTTTTAACATCCGTCCATGAAAAATGACTTTTAGGTTGTTGTCTAACTTTAACTGTTGTAATTTAATTCTAATTTCTCTTATCAGACTGTAATCTCTACGTCTCTGTGCTATCAGCTCAGCACTGCATGTTTTCAGGCTTCCAGGTTTCCACTGCCTGGATCTGATCCAATCTCTGGATCTGATCAGATGACGGGATCCGATCCGATCGCTGGATCAGATCACTGGATCCGATCCGATCACTGGATCCGATCCGATCACTGGATCCGATCCGATCACTGGATCCGATCACTGCAGGTCTGGACACTCACTTCCTGTATGCAATCAAAAATGTTCATAGAATTGTGTGTTTGAGCGTTTCCCAGCATTTGTCTGAAGTCAGCAGCATCTCACTGGGTTTGATCCAACACAACATCATCCCCAACCACAGAAGGATTCCCCTCGTCCTCTCAGTGGGGGGGGGGCAGCAGCAACCCATTCCTCCTGACTCAGAACACGGCGTCCTCCTCCGTGTGGCGTGGGAACACGAGGCCAAGCGGCTGAGAGTCACCGCTGCTGCTGCAGACGTGGGCTGAAGACACCGGTCTCACGGTGTTTCATCTTTTTGTTCTTGACTCCAGGTCCTCGCTGAAGTCCTGAGGAGAATGGAGACGGAGACGAGAATAGAGGTGCACCATAATCCCCCAGAAGAAAATCCAGAGAAGGGAGTCATGAAACAACAGACGGCACGGGGGAAACGCAAACCACAGACCATCAGAATCACTTTTCTATACATTATCCGTGTGTGTCTTCCTGCTGCAGCCCAGATGCAGGAAGACGGACCTGCAGAGATTTTTTTGCCTCCCACATTTCTGCCTTTTGTTCAATGGAAAACCAGCGTATTGTGTGTAAATATATCCCTCCACGTAAAGCTCACAGGAGATGCACGCAGTGGGTTTAACGCTGTTCTTGTGTTGTGGGAGGGAAAGGAAGAAGATTTAATTCTATGGAATTTACAGCTTTTTTTAGAGATTTGTGTTACGAGGCTTCCATCAAAACTACACTTTATGTAAATTGTCAGTTTTAGAATCCTCAATACATTTCAAGTCAACTAGATGGAAATAGTTCCTCTGGCAGCAGAATCAGTTTGTCGCAGGAGAATTCAGAAGTAGGTTTTATTATTATTTAAGTCCACATAGAAAATGTATATGTCCTTCTTCAAATGCATGAAAGAGAGAAAGAAAGATAGAGAAGGAGGGAGAGATTCTGTCTTTCTCTTGAAGTCCACAATCCCAAAAGAACAAGTTGATGTTTTGGTTTTCTATACTGTAAACTTGCTGAACATCAATACGTCAGATTTCTATTCTGATGACATTTTTAGCATATAGCATATTGTTAATGTCATAAAGCAGTGGTCAGACGAGAGGCGTTTGTCTTGTGATGAGTGTTGCTGATGGTTGGATGTCTGTAGAGAGCGCTGGATGGTGGACAGGTGGGCGGATGCTGCTGATGTCCACAGGGACGTCCGTGCTGTCATGTCTTTTGCTCACCTCGATAAAGATTTGCCTCCAGCATCGGTCAGGATGAATCATCTCCAACAGAAAAGTTCTAGCGACAGCGTTCATTGAAAACATTCAGGTTTTAGGCTGCGTAAACGTGTATGAACGGTTTGCTCAATCACTGCTGCTGGGTTCAAAAGTCATTTTTATATTTCTAAAACACTGATTTTTATCCTTTTTATTTGCATCAGAATCAGAACCCTTTATAGACCCCCTAAGGGAAAGTATTTAATTGTTATTTATAAAGATCTGAACAATAAATGTCATTCACTCAAAAAAAAAGCACACATGTGTCGTATATTTTATACTTTAGTGTTAATCTTAATCAAATAAAATACAAATCTTAATGTGGTGTTCTTTAATCCTTTCGATCTCAGTTTTTCTAAATATGAAGGTGGAAAAGTTTCTCACACCAGACAGAACCCTGTTGTACATCAGCTCTGACAACAGGATTAAACATCATTAAAATCTAACAATTGACGCTAAACAAATTGACATTTGTTTAGCGTTATGAGGGAAGTGAGACTCGACCAATAAATGCACACACACACACACACACACCAGCACACACAAACAAGAGGATAAGCTGGAGAATCACAACACACCCACAGTTTGGACTGAGTCATAGCAACAAAGGAGCTGCAGGCCAGAAGGACTCCTGCGTTCGACTCTGCCTCAACGTGAACAAGAATCATCAACCGTCACGTCCGTCGTGTCTGAGCCTTCAGGCTCAAGGCTGTTTTATAAAACGCTGCTGTCGCTGTGGCGAAATTCAACAATCGCTTCAAATGATAATGACGGCATCACATGTCAGGAAACTTGACATTTTCAAATGATTTACGACTCAGACATGACTTTAATATCTGATCTGTATCATAGAGTAAATAACAAACTACATAATGGAGACATCAGGCCTGTCGTCGATGGAACGTATGGGTTAAAATTAGCTTCAGGTCTGCTTTACCAGACTGCTACTGTGTATTATTATGTGTGGGTCGCCAGAGGTCATTCAAATTGTGTTTAAATGTGGATCATGTGACTCACTGGTTGAGTCTGGTTGGGGAAATTTGTTGGATCTTCATTGCTGAGAACTAAAAAAATGCAACAAGAACAAAAAGGTTCATGTCTTAAAGAAAGAAGGAGCTGCTGACCCACTGGTGATCCCGACCCACTGGTGATCCCGACCCACTGGTGATCCCGACCCACTGGTGATCCCGACCCACTGGTGATCCCGACCCACTGGTGATCCCGACCCACTGGTGATCCCGACCCATTGGTGAACTCATCAGGAATGGGAAGACACTGGAAGATACTTAAAATGTTCAGCAGTTTTATAATTTACCAACATTAACTTTTATAATCAACAGTGATAAAAGTGTGTTTTTTTTCTTCAAACATTTTTATTAGAAAATATAAAAAGCAAAAGAGCTTTGTATTTTTTTTTTTTTTGCTAAAGAAAGACTGATTGCTGTCAGACTTTAACATTTACAGTAAAATAAAGTTTTTCACATTGTACATTAGCAGCATGCAACAGTTGGTGAGGTACAGATGATACCACTGGATCGTAGATGACACAGAGGAGGGTGAAGGGGAGATGAGAGAAGATGATGGAAAACAAATCAACGTGAACTGTGTAACTGTGTTTTCACCAGCGTTCATCCAGTTCATCCAGCAGACAGATGAGTTAAAACACCTGGAAGTTTTTCCACTCCTCTGTCTCATTCCTTCACATACCACAGAGCTTTTCATCCAAAATGATCAGTTTGACGCCTCATCTAGTCGAGGGACTGCTCCATTTATATAACACCAGAATCTTCATCTGGTGCATCAGTGCTTTGATTAACTCTTAGGCATGAAATTGTTTTTTAGCATAAACTAAACACACCAAACATGAAGAACAGACCTACAGAAAGAGGCACCTACTACTCAATATTATTATTATTATTATTATTATTATTATTAATACTAATACTAATAATTAATATTATTATTAATAGTAATTATTATTATTATTATTATTATTATTATTATTATTAATAATAATAATAATAATAACATTATTATTAATAATAATAAAACGTACCATTATTACTATTAATAATAATTCTATAACATTAATAATAAAATAATAATAATAATAATAATAATAATAATAATAGGTTCTACAGAGCATCAGTTCAGCTGGAGAGATCCAACCCAATGCTCATCATGCGTCTAGACGTTCTCCGTTTTTTCAATGCAGTCAGAGGATTAACACAAATTTTAATAAGTCGCTCAATCTGGTGAAACTGAAACATTAGAATTAGGTGAAATTAGCAGATCTGTCATAATTCTGTCGTGTTTATTAGTTTAGTAAAGTGTCATCTGTCACTTTTACTTCAAGCATCAGAGACCGAGGCGAACAGCGCTGCTGGTATCCGGATTCCAGCAGTGAATTCCAACAGTCCAGTGAGGATGAGGAGGGTGAAGATAGACTGGTTGTGCGGGGGGGGGGGGGGTGTCAAAGAAGTCCGTTAGAACGTTTCCTGACAATGTCCTTACATAACACTTAAGAATTTACATTTCACTCGCGGATGCTGTGACGCGTAATTTGGCACCATCTGTGCGTAAAATGACGTGGAGAAGAAGGCAAAGCGCACAAACAACAACTAGTGCCAGAGGTGTGGGACACCCCCACGGGCTCAGGGGGCTCAGGGAGGCGACTCTTGTGAGCTTCACTTCCCCACCTCGTCGAGGACTTTGCGGTTGAGCTGCGCCTGCTCCCTCTGGCTCTCGATCTTGGCCATCTGGATCATATTCCTGAGCAGGTGGAAGGTCAGGTCGATGGACAGCGGCGGCTCGTCGTTCCGCTTCAGCAGCCGCTCCGCCGTCCGCAGCGCCGCTTCCTCGCTGTCCTCCTCCGGGATGAGGGGGAGCAGAGCCTCCGGGCTCTTTCGGAGGATTAACCTCACAATGTCATCGCTCAGGAGATCCGAGGCCGACCTGTCCGCGGCTGAGAACACCTGATCCAGCTGCTGCGTCCGGAGGCGGCCGCCGCCGTCCGGCCAGCCGGGATAGAGGAGCGGTCTGCCGGCTGACGGACGGAGGTGCGACGAGAGGACGGAGGAGAGGAGCAGGAGCAGGGGCACCGACTTCATCTCCTTCAAGCAGAGATTTTAGAGACACTTTAATCGTCAGGAAAATAACGACTGAGCAAGTGCGACTTTTTTCTTTGATTCATGCTGATGCAAAGGTGTAATATTTTTGGTTTCTGTCGTGTTTGGGTCAATAAAGCCAGTCTGATTAATAAAAAGAGACAGAGGTCTGTATGAAAAGTGAGCTTTTTTTCCACAAACGGTGACTTTCAGTGCTATAAATTCATTAAATATTATCCTGAAGTGATGGCGACGCGTCTACTTCAGGTTTAAACTGTATTTGTCTTCTGGTGTCAACCACACATGAAGTTTACTTGAAATCACACTCCTAAAAAATTATCAGCACCTTCATAAACTTTGAGGTGGAGAAACAAGCCCGCATATCAGCTAAAAACAAACTTATCTTCCTCAGCTGAGTTTCATAAAACATCAAGACAGAAATACGAACTAATGGAGGTCACGTGACGAAGATGTTCTCAAGCGCGTCCATCTGATTCCACTTTTACGCAGGAACAGAAATGCGCGTTAAAAGCAGCGTTACTCACTGTGATGGGTCCAGATGCTGCAGCGGGACTCTGGTGGAGATCTCAGGCTGAGGCTGGAGGTCCCTGTGCGCGGCTGCTGGGGGGGGGACGGAGGCTTTATAGACCCAACCCGCCGCTTTGACGTCAGTCACGGAGCGTTTGGAAACTGGAAACTGATCGAGATGACAGGACAACCCAGTCCGGACCGGACCGACGGAAAACCAACGGTGTATTTTTGGCAGCAGGGGCCTCCAGGGGTCTTCAGGGGGGGGCATCAAGGTATTATCAGCTTCCGCCAAACTAATGATGTCTTTAAACACATGACCACATTCTCACGTTTTTATTCTTTGATGTGATGAAGCAACACACACCCATGGGAAACTGATTCAAACTTCATTGTTTGTGGACGATGGAGTTCAGGAAGGTTACAGTCAGACTCTGGACTAGAACACAGAACCTTCTTGTTGTCAGGTGGTGATGACACCAACCATCCTGTGAAGGACTGAAGACAACCAAGAATGCTTGTGCAACATGCATCAAATTCCTCCTTGGAGGATTATCAAATGATTTGAGTTTAAATCAAATGAAACAGAATTCAACCTCCAATTGCAGCAGATAGAAGTCTGTGAAGTTTGGATGTTTAATTACATCTACTGCGTCTTACTTCCAATAAACTGGATTACTTGAACCAAATTACCTTTAACAATTATAATTGTAAACTTCATGATTAAAGTTACACCATTTAAAAACCATCCATCCATCTTCAACCGCTTATCTCATGACCATGTGACGCAAAACAAGGAGAAACCCCAAAATCTGTGTTGTTTTCTTCTCTCATCAGTTTGAGTGAATTCATAATTTTACTTTTGACCTAAGATATAATGTATTAAATAAATATATAATCCAAAAAGCAAGGGTATCACTTCCAGCCTGGAAACTTTCAGTCCAATATCTCATTTAAAAGAGCAGATAACTTGAACTGAAACTTTAAAACTGGAGAGAGCGACAGTGGGAGCTGTCCACGGTGCTGAACCTGATCTATGAGAATATGTCACACATAAAGACAGTTTTTAGTGCTCACATACAATTATTTGACAAATAATTACAGACTGAACAATTCCCAAGTCTCTAAACAATGCTCTTCACACACTAAACATCTAGTAATACATGGACAAACAATTTTGATATCCTTTTTTCTCATTTAGTTTATTTTAGATCCTGAAATATTCTGTGTAATTTCGAGCCATTGCGGCTCTAGTTTGTTTTTCTTTAAATGATCAAACCAAATGATCAACAAATGAGTTAGAAATATCTCGTAATTCATGAAACCTGTCCAAATCCAACGTGTTATCGGAGTTTATATATACTGTGTATATATATATATATATATATATATATATATATATATATAAAATGTATAATCACACATACACACATTAGGATATAATATGACATAGGCTAACACTGGGTCATTCTATTTTTAGCTTAAAGAGTTTTTAACCAATCAGAATTCAGCTAGCTTGTGTTGCCAGGTTGAATGAAATCTGCCCAGGCCCTTCAGAATCTCAAATGCAGGACTCCCTGCACTGTGACAAAAAGTTTTCCAAGACGCACATTTGAAGAGAAGCTAGTTCTCCTGAGACAAGAGAAACCGGACAGATGCGCTTTGGCCTCCATGTCAATAGAAAAGGATTTGTTTCTGGAAATAAAACGCATAGATAAACTGTACAACCAAATCATCAAAGTGTTCTTGACTAAAAGAAAAGAGAATGAATTTTGTGTTAAATAAGCCGTTTGAACAGCTGTTTTGGTGAGTACAAGCATTTTATTTAATTTTTTATATTTGATAGACTTGTTTCATTATAACGCCGTCACTGCTGGAAAAAAGCCTGTTTTATACACGATAGCGGTGATGCAGCATCTAGTAGTGTGTTAGTACATTTTTGTGTTTTGTTTCTCTAGCTGTGGTGTCATAAATAATGTAGCCACAAGAGGACACAAGCCAGTGTCTTATTGTGCCGGTCACAAGCCCGGATAAATACAGAGGGTTGCGTCAGGAAGGGCATCTGGCATAAAACTTTTGTCAAATCAAACATGCGAATCAAACCTATGACTTCCATACCGGATCGGTCGAGGCCCGGGTTAACAACGACCGCCATCGGTGCTGTTGACCTACAGGGTGCCGGTGGAAATTGGACTACTGTTTGTCGAAGAAAGAGAGAAGGAAAGTGTGTTCGTAGGAAGAGAAGAGGAGCGCCAGGAGTATAGGACTGAGAGTAGGGACGTTGAATGTTGGAACTATGACAGGAAAAGGTAGAGAGTTGGTCGACATGATGCAGAGGAGGAAGGTAGACATACTGTGTGTCCAGGAGACCAGGTGGAAAGGTAGCAAGGCTAGAAGTTTAGGAGCAGGGTTCAAGTTGTTCTATCATGGTGTAGATGGGAAGAGAAATGGAGTAGGAGTTATCTTGAAGGAGGAGTTTGTTAGGAATGTCCTGGAGGTAAAAAGAGTGTCAGATAGAGTGATGAGTCTGAAGCTAGAAATAGAAGGTGTGATGTTCAGTGTTGTTAGTGGGTATGCTCCACAGGTAGGATGTGAGCTGGAGGAAAAGGAGAAATTCTGGTTGGACTTTGATGAAGTGATGCAGAGCATACCTAGAAGTGAGAGAGTTGTCATTGGCGCAGACTTCAATGGACATGTTGGTGCAGGTAACAGAGGTGATGAGGAAGTGATGGGCAGGTTTGGTATCCAGGAGAGGAACGCAGAAGGACAGATGGTAGTTGACTTTGCAAAAAGGATGGAAATGGCTGTAGTGAATACTTTCTTCCAGAAGAGGCAGGAACATAGGGTGACCTATAAGAGTGGTGGTAGGAGCACACAGGTAGACTACATCTTGTGTAGACGGTGTAACCTGAAGGAGATCAGTGACTGTAAAGTAGTGGTAGGTGAGAGTGTAGCCAAACAGCATAGGATGGTGGTGTGTAGGATGACTCTGGTGGTGAGGAAGATGAAGAGGACAAAGACAGAGCAGAGGACGAAATGGTGGAAGATAAAAAAGGAAGGGTATTGCATGACCTTTAGGAAGGAGTTAAGACAGGCTCTGGGTGGTCAGGAGGTGCTTCCAGATGACTGGACAACTACAGCTAATGTGATCAGGGAGACAGGTAGGAGAGTATTTGGTGTGTCATCTGGAAGGAAAGTAGATAAGGAGACTTGGTGGTGGAATGAGGTGGTACAGGAGTGTATACAAAGAAAGAGGTTAGCTAAGAAGAAGTGGGACACTGAGAGGACTGAGGAGAGTAGACAGGAGTACAGGGAGATACAGCGTAAGGTGAAGGTAGAGGTAGCAAAGGCCAAACAAGAAGCTTATGATGACTTGTATGCTAGGTTGGACAGTAAGGAGGGACAGACTGATCTATACAGGTTGACAAGACAGAGAGACAGAGATGGGAAGGACGTGCAGCAGGTTAGGGTGATTAAGGATAGGGATGGAAGTCTATTGACAGGTGCCAGCAGTGTGATGGGAAGATGGAAAGAGTACTTTGAAGAGTTGATGAATCGAGGAAAATGAGAGAGAACAAAGACTAGAAGAGGTGACTTCTGTGGACCAGAAAGTAGCAAAGATTAGTCAGGATGAAGTGAGGAAGGGACTGAAGAGGATGAAGAGTGGAAAGGCAGTTGGTCCTGATGATATATTATGTCTATAAAGGTGTGGCCACAGGGTTTTCAGTGCGAGTGACAATAAAAGGAGCTGACGCCTCTTCAGAAGTGACGATTTTTGTCACCTTTTGTGAGAAGTTATAAACGCCTTAGTCCTCGAATAATACTTTGTTGCAGGGGTGGGAGCCGCTTACAGTATTGTGGAATGTATTTATGCAAGTTTGACTAAGTAGAACATTGAAGGACTAAGTGTGAAATGCACGGCCCGCCATTGATATATACAACTCGTAACTCAGTCTCATAACTATGTGTCCCCCACCTCTCATCTGTGTAGTGCACAGGGATCGGCTCCAGTGACCCACACAGTGGAAGAAAATAGATGGTTGCATAAGATGGAATGAAAACCTGCGTAAAAGTCTCAAACACACACAAGATACTTCTTTACTCCACGGAAAACAGGGGGTAAAGAACGAGATCCGGTCTCACTGATGTTGTATCCGTCCACCAACTAGCGGCGGTGTCCTGAAACACGACTCGTCTCTCGGATTTCCACTCACATGTCAGTCTGTTTGTTTCTCACTGGATTCATCAGACATCCTGTTTTTTATGAGATACAGTCAAAATGTGTTTGTGTGGAGAAAATGTGTGCAGTTCCCTTGTTTGATAGCCCACCCCAGCAACCCCCACATGCTCCTCCAAACTAACCCCACCCAGCTGAAGCTGCACAGAAGTTAGAGGTCAAACACAAACCTTTATTATAGAAACCTTTATTAGATCATTGACAAAATATAATTACAAATACACACATTAGGTGTATAGAAACCATTTACAGCACATCAGAAGTAACTGACACACACAAACACACACACACACACACACACACACACACACACACACACGCGCGATTGTCAATCAATTACTGGATTCCTGCAATTGTAGGTGTTGAAATTCCAGGATACAGATTGTATCCAGAAAGAATTTTATTTCAGAACCAAACCGTGTTGTAGTCACGTGTGAGACGTTCAGTGAACGGTAATATATAAGACCAACACGACTGTCACCTGAGCATAGGCAAGGTACTAGAAGAGGTCAAAGGTCAGGCCATGTTGGAAAAAGTTCTAAAAACTAAAACAATGCTTGTTCAATTGTTGGTGTATTTTTAGCTAAAGGAAGCGCTACATGCTATATGCTAACTAGCATGCAGGTCTTTCCACCAACGTCACACAACTGATGCTGTGTTCCCTTCCAGTTTTAAAATAACTTATGATTTTCTTCAGTTGCAAAGTTAGCCTTTAAATTGAAAAACACAGTTTGTATAATTTATGGAACATTTCAAACATGATCAAGTAAGTATTTATCCCTTCTCATGAACTAGTTCAATTTAAAATAAAAAAATAAAATAAAAAAATCAAGGTCCCACACTCGTCTACCAGAAGGAAAAGGACTTTTTATCAGTAAAGGAGGAGTTTGATTCCTTTTAAAAGTTATATGACAAGATTCACACATTTCATGTCTCAATAGCCAGTTAGCTTAGCATTGAACACAAATAAAATGTGGAACTGCTGGTTTGATAAATATAAACCCAGGAGAACAGTTTACCTCCAGAGACCAGCCAGCTCATTCCAAGCTTTAAATTAAGCTAACTGTCTGTAGTCTATTATTATTATCATCATTATTATAATTCTATTTATTATTATTATAATTATTATTAATTGTCATTATTATTTACCATGAAGAAAGCAATTAAAATCATTGCATTTGTTGGGAAATAAGCCCACCATTAGGTGTTGAAAATACTCTCCTTGCATGAAACATAGGATTTATTTCCACATTCATACATCTACTGTAAGAAACTGATGTTATTTTACCCTGGGACGGCCTGACGGACCAGAATGCATTGCATCCTGCGGCTAATGAGACCTTGTTACCATGTGAGTGAAAATGTGAAGAATTGTTTGTGCGTCACTTTTAAAAAAAAGGATTGTTTACTTTTCCAGGGGTTAGTTAAAAAGTTACTTTTGGGAAAAGTAGAAAATACAATAGATGCTAAAAACCACCCCCAAAACAAATATCATTAACCTGCAACTAATTATTCTGCATCACGTTTGTTTCAAGTGATTAAAAATACATCTCGTGGATTGAGCAGGTTCCTTTGTATGTAGTGGGAGCGCAAAGTCTGAAAACGTGTTTGTGTGGCTCCACCACGTAATCCTAATCCCATAAATAACTAACCTTCACAGACATTTGTGCAAATGTACGTTTGACTTTCAAGTGTGAATTTGTCATTCGGGGAAGACGAGTGTGTTCCTCCGACCTTTATCAGTGACTCAATAACAGTTTTACACATTGGAAATACCAGCATTAGGTAGGGTAGGCCAGATAGGGCTGTGTCTCACACACACACACACACACACACACACACACACACAAGTGTAAAACCATCATCATCATCAACACAGGCTGGACTTGCGATCGTCGCTCACATCTTATTGACTTTCCAGGTCAGGTAGGAGTTCCAGCCGATGGCTACGATCTGGACGAAGACCAGCCTACAATGGGGGGGGGGGGCATTTAATGACATTTAAACTTGTTTCCCCAAGTCCTAACTTCAGTTCTCCGCCTTTGCCCCCAACATGTCATAGAACCCACACAGGTGCATGGTCACGCAGTAGCAACACTTACCTGTACTGTAGTGGAATGAAGTAGAAATTGATCATCTGTACAGCGGGCCACAGCTGGAACACAGACGGACAACACTCAGTCAGAAATGCATGAAGTCCATTCAACATTCATGTCAATAAATTATAGGTTGTAAATAATAGACGGGAAAAACTTACAGAGTAATTTGAGAGCAGGGCATCCATGTAGTCCTACAGCAAAAGTTAAAATAGTTAGTCAATATATCTGCAGCTTATTTAATGTTCATCATTTTTCATCAGGGACATTTTCACAAAACAACTTGAAGCTGAAGGTCGCAGAAAGTAAAGGGTTAAATGTTTGGTTTAAGAATAATCCAGAGTATTTGAAATCGAGGCTCAGTGGAGAAGAGGGGTTCCTGATCACATGAGCCTCATTTTAATACGACGTTTTTTTGTTTTTTTTTTAAGTAAAATTAATGGCAAGGAGAGTTCAACTATCAAGATCTGAAGGACACATGAAGAAAATATTTAAATAATGATCTCAGATCAGTCACCAGCTGACCAATCACAGCAGACAGAGAGAACGTTGTCGTCATCTGACACTAACAACTACATCACCGCTTTGAATCGAAGCCACTGAGGCGGGTGGGGGGACTCCGCTGTACCCACAGGACCACTGAGGCTTCACTGAACCCTGAGACAGCGCACAGGAAGGCCTTCTGCGCCTTAGGATGAACATTCTCTGGACTGACGAGATTAGTTTAATAGTTCCTTTAAACTGACCAATGGTGACACAAACGAAGTGTGTGTGTGTGTTTTATACACAACTCTTTTCCGTCATCTATTTAAAAGGTCACCTCAACATGACCACGGCATATAAAAACAAGCCGGTGCTCCAGTTTTAATCAATTCCAGTTGGATTTTTTTCCCCCTTCAGCATCAGACTGTTTTTAATTACGGCCCAACACGTTTCTTCGTCACGTGACTGGAAACGTCTACAGCTGATGACATCAGAGACGCGTCAACAGGATCAGGACGTTCACCCGTTTCCCCACAGTCGGTGTACGACAACCTCATTGAGCCGAAGCAACTCACAGGTGATTGTTTCTGAAGATGCGCGGCTTCACTACATCGCGGATTTTTAGTAGGTAGTCACGTGATACCAGAGCCGCATGCTATTGGCTGACAGCATCTGGAAGTGCGCTGCGTTCCGAGACTCTCTCCTCCTTCTTCTCTCCCCTCCACCTCTCCCACCTCTCTCTCCTAGTCTCCATTCACACCTTTACTAACTCAACTTCCTCCATGGAGTCTCTGTGCTCTATGTCCTGACTTTCTCATCCCCAGTTCAGTGCCTGCATCAAATCTAACTATAACCATAAAGACACTGACTCTATCTGGCCTATCTGACACTCTCTCTCTGTCTCTCTTTCTCTGACCCTGTCCTTATCTTCATTTTATTTCTTTTCCACCCAACAGGTCAAGGCAGATGTCTGCCCTCCAGAGCCTGGGTCCTGCCCGGAGTTTCTTCCTCAATGAGGGAGTTTTTTTCCCCTCTGCTGTCGCTTAAGCTCGCTCTAGAGGGTTAAGTTGGGTTTTTCCTGCCTGTTAAAGCGCTTTAGAATGTCTGCTGACATGATTAAACGCTTGATCAATAAAACTTGATTGATTGAGGTATTATTTTACCTCACTGTCAAACATGGAGGGAGACAGAGTAAAGGAAAGAAATAGGACTCTCCATGAAAACTTCATTTAAATAAACAAAACAACATGACATGTCCAATAGTTTTTACTACATCCACAACTTTCCCATGTCTGGAAAACAGGAATTTAAATTTTCCAGGTCCGTGACAGCGAGAACTCAGGCTAATTTTATTTTGTATACTTGTCTGATCCTTGAAGGAAAATTAAGAGCGTACTCTGGTAAGTAATTCTTCAATCATACACATGCATACATAGTAGTGTGTACAGGCCCCTGTAGCGCGCGCGCGCGCGCGCACACGCACGCACACGCACACGCACGCACACACACACACACACACACACACACACACACACACACACACACACACACACACACGGGGCCTGTAAGCATGCGATGGGAGGCAGAGTGGCGGCCAGCACCTTCCTGGTGCGCCCCAAATGAGCAACTTGTGAAGGGGGACGCCGCTTTGCTCAAGGGTGCCTCGGCAATGCTTCGAAGGTGATCGGCAGTTCGAGCGGGAATCGAACCGCCGATCTTGGGAACATTGGACGACCCGCTCTACCGCTGAGCCACTGCCGCCCCCACAATGTCACGGTTCTTCAGCTCCAGGCCTTGTTGTAATTAATACGTCTGTCATTTATTTTACGTCCTCTGACATTTACCAGATTGGCCTCCTATAGTAAATAATTGATCTGACCAATATGGGTAAACAAGGTGGCGGCGGACGTTTGAGCAGCTGGTACAAGACGACACTCAGCCCCGACATGGCATACAAACACACACACACACACACACACACACACACACACACACACACACACACACACACACACACACACACACACACACACACACACACACACACACACACAGGTATGAGTCACTCCAGCTATTTCCACCGTTCCTCTCTCATCTTTGTCCCAGGAAATGGTTTATAATATGGATGAGAGGTCAGACGCTGCACCTGCAATGAAACTAAACTTACCTTCCTCTAAATAGTTTGTTCCAGGCCTCAGGTTTAAATACAGAACACCAGATTAACAACCATTAGAACAAACATCCTGTTCCAAATTATCTTTTCGTCCAGAATGCTGCACGAAATTAAAAAGAAGAAGAAAACCCTTTCAAGGGTGCACACACTACAGTTCAAATGTTTGGGGTCACTTAGAAATTTCCTTATTTTTGAAAGAAAAGCACTGCTTTTTTTCAATAAAGATAACTTCAAACTAATCAGAAATACACTCTATACATTGCTAATGTGATAAGTGACTATTCTAGCAGCCAATGTCTGTTTTTTGGTGCAATATCTACATAGGTGGGTAGGGGCCCATTTCCAGCAACCATCACGCCAGTGTTCTAATGGTACAATGTGTTTGCTCATGGATGATTATAAAACACTTGTGTAATCATGTTAGTACAGATGAAAACAGTTTAAGTCGCTAGAGAAGTTACAAAACTGGCCTTCGTTGAGCAGGTCGAGTATCTGAAGCATCACGCACAAAATAGCCAGAAAGAACTTTAATGTGAATCTCAACAGTCTATTCTTGTTCTTAGAAATTAAAATAAGAAATTTCTGAGAAACTGAAGATATCCTACAACAGTATTTACAACTCCTTTCAGAGAAGAGCACAGGCTCTGACCGCTGCACAACTGAGCAAGAAAATGAGTACATTAGTCTCTAGTATGGAACACAGATGCCCCACAGGTCTCAGCTGGCCTCGTCTAAGTTATACCCACAAAACGCCAGTGTCAACACCGACAGTGAGGAGGGGTCTCCAGGATACCGGCTTTCAGGGCAGAGTGGCAAGAAAAAAAAAAGCCTTATCTGAGACTGGCCAATCATAGAAAAAGATTAAAATGGGCAAAAGAACACAATCATTGGCCAGAGGAAGATTGGAAAAAAGTGTTATGGGAGGATAAATCAAAGTTTGAGGTGTTTGGATCACAGAAGAACATTTGTGAGACGCAGAACAACTGAACAGATGCTGGAATAGTGCATGACGCCATCTATCAAGCAAGGTGGGGGTATCGTCACGGCTTCTAGGAGTGTGAGGTGAAATCTTTCTATATTACCTCAACAAATTAACAAAAGTCTGCAACGCTGCAATTGCTGCAAATGTAGGACTCTTTGACGAAAGCACAGTTTGAAGGAAAAAATTATTTCAAATACTAACCTTATCAATGTCTTGACTATATTTTCTAATCATTTTACAACTCATAGTGGGAAATAAAAGTGTGACTTTTCATAGAAAACACAAAACTGTCTGGGTAACCCCAAACTTTTTGAACTCACCCTCTTGAGCTTGTTGGTGTTCTCCTCCACTGTCAAGCCGTTCAAAGTGCCGGAGATACAGAGAAAAGACGCTAGGAAACCTGGAGTGAAACACAACTACCAACACAGAGAAAGGAAGATGCTTCGTTCAGAAGGATACCGTGTTCAGTGAGCTCTAACATACACAAACTTTGTTGCATCATAAGCTGCTGTAACTTCTCCATCCTCTGTTCCGTAACTGGATCAGTGTTGTTGGTGTACAGTATGTAAACTAATTGCCAGTTTAAAAGTCCTAAAGCTACCTATCTATTTATATTTAAAAGGGCTGTTATTAACCGGTTTTCCAACTATATCCGGAATTATTTTATTGTTCTAACCGGTTCAGGAACGTCAGTTCTTGGGTGGAACGTAAAATCTGAAACATTATAATTCTAATCGGAACGAACCGATTAGCGAAAATTCTACCCTGATCCCAAACAGCAGCGTGACGAGGGAAACACTGCTTCTTCTTTGTTTATTGCATGTTATATTATATAGCATGTGAAGTCCGTGTTGGAAGTCAGAGCCAAAAAAACAGGGTCCTCTTGGGTCGTGGACCATAAGGTTGGGGGTCGGGGCCCACAAAGCTTCCTGAGTGTACCTGCTCTTGTCATGGAGGTTTGGCCAGGCTGTGAACTTTATAATGTTTTCTGTTACCATATTATTTTTGTTCGCTTATCTCGTATCTCACTAAAACATGACAGTCCAGCAGCTTTCTCTGAAGCTCCGAACCAGAAGAAGAGATGGAGGAATTGTCTGCTGCCTCAGGGGCTCCTCTCACCTGGTCCATCAGCATCTTCTTCAAGGCAGAAGTTCTGGTTCCTCCAACCACCAGTCTGTCCAGAACGTTATACCAGCCACCGAGCACCGGACCCTGTGGTTCACACACATCACGGTTAAATGTTTGCTTAGTGATACTCCACCGGTCCTCATCCACTAGCTTTGATTAATAACGCCCATAATTAATAGACACACAAGTCGTCCCAGTTAATTCTTTTTATAATACACACGACTGACGGCCACTACCACTACTTACCACAAAGAAGAAACCAATGGATGTCATTTTAGCTGTCCGCTCTATGTTGTGATGAGCCAATCCTCTTCTTTCGATCAGCTGCTGAGCGGCAACGTCACCGACACCCACCAAAGACCCTGGAGGACAAACAGGAGGCAAATAAAAACCGACGGCCACTGGGCATGGTGGCACAGGTGATGATATTCCTGTGGATATTTTCACTACACCCACAGGAGGATTTGGTTAATCATACTTCATGCTGTATATAGATCATATACACTGCAGCCAAGAGGGTAGAACGATCCAATATGCAACAATTCAGATCGCTCTAAAATCCCCGGTGAGTCAACAAATGGACGCCAACATTACTGCAAACCACCACGGTATGCATCATACGAGTTACCACGTAAACAATCAATGCAGTTAATAAATAAAAGATAGAAAGATTGCTTCAACACTTGAAAACATACGTGGAAAAAAAGAATTTCAGTCCATGTTCACAGATGTTCAGCTCGGAAAAATCGCAGTGCGTCGAGTCAACAATGGGACGCTACCCAAGTCAACGCGACACCGACTCTATGCCACCGCCATGTTAGCACATGTTGACACATCCAGCAGTCTCAGTGACTCAGCACTCATTAGAATGCCAGAGTATGACATACATGAATGTCCTCACTTGGTCTCCACCAACTCTAGAGGGACATTTCTAGCTGCTCTTTAGCTACACTGACCAGGCCGACCAAGAAGACGTCTTTCCTTCAAATGTCAGGGGAGAACCAATAACCTCATTGAACCCCCCATCTTCACCAAGAGAGCAGTAAATCCAAGCATTTATCACTTTGACTCACACTATTTGATGGGCAGTAAAGTACCAAGAGGCCAGTCACTCAGCACGTCACGTCTATGGATATGAACAGACGGAAGCTTTCATAAGGCTTTGATGTCAGAGCTGACGGAGGTAATCTTCAGCCTGGCCTCTCCTGACCATCCTCACCAGGCATGTTAAAGTCATGATGAGCTCCACAACACCAGACACAGTCAAACATGCAAGGCTAGCACCTCCTTCCTGCTAATCAACATGCTTCCTACAAATCACATGAAGAACATGTTACTGTGTTGTTGTTGGTCACCATTGAAGATCCACTGGATCCAACCAGGACCCAGCAGCAGATCATTTGCTGTTTGAATGAAAAACTTGACTGGTAAACACCAGCTAAGTCGAGATAAAAGATCACACTCCAGTAAAGTGGGTTAAAACTACAGTTCTTGACTCTTCTTCATGTCTTCCTCCATGGGAAGTGGAAAGGGTGCTGAGGTCACTAGTGGATTGTTTGCTTACCTGGTCCAAATGTGGGTCATTTGAGTGGGGGAGTGACTGGGGGGTGTGAATTGAGTTCAAACTACGTGGGGGACTCAGAAATATAGGGATCAGATGACATAGTGCAGTTTTTCATCCCCATCTGGAGGTGGACGTTCCTGTTTCACTCAGTTGGCTTCTTCTCACAAACCATTGTCCTCTCTTCATTTCGTCTCTTCTGTAAGGAGACCAAACAACTGCATCACCACTATTGCCTCATTTCAAGAGGCCCAGTTCTTCAGAACAGGATTCAGCAGCCTTCATGTGACTAGAGGACAAGCGACATCCCTCTGATGATGATTGTCATGTTCTGGGCGGCAGATGAGCGGAGAGTGAAAGCATTGTCAGGGTGGAGTAGCTATGAACCCAATGGGTAAGTCAAGAACTCCATAACAGTGTTGGCTGGGTAAGTAGCACATTCACAGTCTGCCCTTCCATCTGAGGAGCAGTTATCAGTTGCTAACAATGTCCTACTACACCCCAAAACAGGTATGAACTCTTGAGGTATCAATGAACACCCCATCAGTCTGTTAGCGCTAATGATGGAGATCTCCAGATCCTTCTTCTCAGGATTAAGATAGCACGGCTGGCTTAGAATCTACACACTTTATTCTACACTTCACCATTATTAACAGATGTTTTTACATTCTTCAGAAAAAGAGGACTCAAGTCACAGTGAACAGGCGATTTACCTGTACATAAAACAACTGGTGATGGTTGCAGCCATCTAGTGGCCTAAAGTTGAATTACAACAGGCTCAGACTGGAGCCATCAGGAAACAGCTCAAAGATTTGGAAATAGGAAGAGTTTTATCGTGCAGTAAAAGTGTGTTCAGATGTATTTAGAGTCATACACAACTGCAAGAACATCCTTCATACAACACTGTTTTACTGGAAGGAAAGATGCAGCAACACTTTATGCAGGGTATGGCAGACGTTCCACCTGTTTTTCAACAGCAATCATCGTTCATTGTCAGTAGAAACCTCCAGCAAAACATGTAAGAATAAGCTCCTGTTTTGCATCATTCCTGAGAAAGGGTGCTTGTACAGAAGTCTAAATACCTCAAATCATAAACAAAAAGGTGCAGGGCTCCTCTATTTCCTCAGGTGGAAAACACCTATGACTCAAACATGACTTTGTGGATGATGAAGCCCTTTACCAACTCCCCCAGTGTCATTCATCCCTGGGGGCTGCAGGGCCTTATGAATGCATTCATACCCCTTAATGTTTTCCGTGTTTTTGTCACATTACAAGAACACACTTCAGAGAATTTTGTTGAAATTGTAAGTGATAGACCAACACAAAGTAGTGTCTAATTGTGAAGTAGTTACTTCAACTACTAGAGCTCCCACAGGAAGCCTGTGGGAGCTCTAGAAGAGCTGCACAGATCCACAGCTCAGGTGGGACATACTGCCTACTATCCAGGATGAAAGGAATCCAAAGTTTAAAGAAATCAATAATTACATTAGATTAGATATATTTAGTGATCCCAAACTGGGAAATTCACAATTCACAATAGCAAATCATGTTTGCAGTTCGTCTGAAGCCATGAAGGAGACAACAAAGCTGCAAAGACTTGAGTTTAACCAAAAAGTTGCCTTTGCCCTCAGGTCAACAACCTTTCCTCTTTATAGATTCAGAGCCTCAGACAAAATGGAGGAAAGGTTGTGACATGTGATTGGCTGCTACACTTCAGGTAGGGGTAGGGGTTGGGTTAGAGGTAGGGTTAGGGGTAGAGGTAAGGTTAGGGGTAGGTGAGGGTTAGAGGTAGGGTTAGGGGTAGAGGTAAGGTTAGGGGTAGGTGAGGGTTAGAGGTAGGGTTAGGGTTGGGGGTAGATTTAGGGGTAGGATTAGTGTTGGGGTAGAGGTAGAGTTAGGGGATGGGGTAGGGTTAGGGTTAAGGGTTGGAGTAGCGTTAGGGGTAGGGTTAGGAATAGGATTAGAAGTAGGGGTAGGTGAGGGTTAGGGGTAGGGTTAGGGTTGGTGGTAGATTTAGGGGTAAGGTTAGGGTTGGTGTAGGGTTAGGTGTAGAGTTAGGGGTTGGGTTAGGGGTCGGGGTAGGGGTTAGGGGTAAAGTTAGGGGTTGGGGTAGGATTAGGGGTCGGGGTTTGGGTCAGAGGTAGAGTTAGGGGTTGTGGTAGGATTAGAGTTAGGGTTAGGGGTTGGGGTAGGGTTAGAGTTAGGGTTAGGGTAAAGTCAGGGGTTGGGGTAGTGGTAGGGTTAGGGGTAGAGTTAGGGGCTGGGGCAGGGTTAGGTGTAGGGTTAGGGGTTGGGTTAGGGGTATGGGTTGTGGTAGGGGTTTGGGGTAGAGATAAGATCTTAAGCCTGATTCCAATACCCTCGGGCTCGGGTTGGGCTAGATTTTTTTTGGACTCAGGCTCGGGTTTAAGATCTTATGATCCAAGCCTGACCCGGCCCGAACTTTTTTAATAAATATACATCTATATATTATGCATCTCAAACAACCTATGGATATTAAACTAAGGAATACCCTTATAAAATAAATAATTTAGGTAAAACAGAAGGCGCTGTCGGGTCGGGCTTTAATACCTTCGGGCTAGGGTCGGATCGAGCTGGATTTTTGAGGCCCGATCTTATCTCTAGTTAGAGGCAGGGTTAAAGGTTGTGGTAGGATTAGAGTTAGGATTAGGGGTTGGGGTAGAGTTAGGGTTGGGGTAGGGTTAGTGGTAGGGTTAGGATTAGGGGTAAGGGTAGAGGTTAGGGGTAAGGTTAGGGGTAGGTATAGGGGTAAGGTTATGGGGTAGGGATAGGGGTAAACATTTGGTGTTTCCGTTTCTTGTGTCTTTTGTTTACTTAATTAAAACCATAAAATATATAGTTCACAAAAAATAGAACATGGGTTGTTATTTCCACATGTCAAACCTGGTGGGTTTTAACATCCCTTGAGAAGGTAACACAAAGTAATTCCTACCAGCAGTAACTATCTGAACGGTCCAGGGGTATTTGGTCATCAAGGTTTTGTAGGATCTCCACAGGCCTGCCATCCTACCGCCCTGCAGGAAAAAATAAACCATAAACTGGTGATCACAAAAGGAAACTGAAAACACAAATTTGTTGATTTACCAACACTGGCCATGACAGCGTGACTCTGATCAAAGTCAAGTGGTTTGTTTCAAAGGGTTCTGTGTTCATGTCACCTCATCCATCTCCACCATTTATGGAATACCCCTGGGGCAGATGTGTGAACACACTTTAGACATATTGGTGTCTCACTAGACAATATCCTAGATGTGTGAACACACTTTAGACCAGCACTTCTCAAAGAGTGGGACGCGCCTTCTTAGGAGGGCGCGGAGCGATGCCAGGGAAGGTGCCTGTGACCTGGGGGAACATGCGTTTTTATTCTGTAATGGAATAAAGTGTAATTTCATATCCACTACAGTAGTAAGCAGTGGCGCTCTGATTGTCAGATGTGTGCAGGGAGTTTTAGCTCGAGGAACTATAGCGCTGGGCTGAAGACAGACCGGTGAATTTACCGTGTCTAAAAATGCTGGCAGTGCAAAGCATGAAGCCAAACTGGGTTTGCCCTAGCCGATTGCCACTATGCCATAGGCGCAGTAAATTCCAGAGTGGCTGCAAGGTTTTTAGCCTGTGTAGCCACAATGGCGTTCTTATTTTTAGGAAAAAAGGCTAAAACTTACAACTTTTTTGGACTCGTGAAAATCCCCGAGCGATAACATAAGAAAACAAACTTTTTCTCTCACTCTGTTTTCTCTTGCTCTTTCCAACGCTAGTCGGCGAGCTAAAACTTTGATCTATGACAGTAGGCTAGCTTTGATCTTTGACCTATACAAGTAGGTCAGGGTAAAATTTTGAATTCCGAGGCGTCGGGGGATGTCGCAGTCTCTGACTGCCTTGGTTCTACTCATTTATTGATTTTATTTAATTTTATTTTTCAGTATCAAATGGTGCAGTAAGTTGGTCAAAAATATTTAGTTTAAACAAGTTTTTTTTTTTAAATTTCAGGCAAATTGATGCACTTAAAAATCTTTTCGGTTATAGACTAAGAATAATATTATTAAAATTATTCTTTGTTATAAACTGAAATATCTTATTTGTTTTCTTTAATGTTAAAAAAGGATACAATGTCATGCAGTCGTAGTGTCTAATTTTATAGAAAAATGATATTATTTGTAGTCACATTGTTTGTAACACCTGCTCTGCACACTTTGTTCTGAGGAAAAGCACCTGAAGGCACCCTGACTCCAATCACAACCTGTCACACCCACGACCTGGAAGAAACGACAAAAAAACTAACGCGTCTCCATTGGGGACATTCTTTTTAGACACATGCAACAGTTTCTCGACCCACAAACATTCTTGTTCCTCTGGAAATGTCTTATTTGAATATTGTGTGTTTTTACTCCGCTCCTTTCCACGTTCATTATAATGATGTTACTACTGTACTTCTGATCTGCTGATGGTTTCTTTTAGCCTCTGTCTCAAAGGGTCATTACCGGGTCGCCGGTGTAAATAAGGAATATCTTAACAACTTAACTGGTTAATTCAATAAAAAAATAATCAAGAGCATGCATGAATAAAGAATGACGTAACACTATTATATCGACATGTTTCTGAGACTATATTTACCATAAACATAAATGCTATTAACATAGCTGCTAACCCTTTAAATAGGTTTAATGAATTTTTTTCCCCATTAAAGTGTCTGTAAAATCTATCAACAGCAGACAGGGGACTGTTAGTGAATGAAATCTTGTAGCTAAACAGCTCAATGACCGTTAGGAGCAGAAATAAATTAAATAGTAAATTAACACAATAAAACAGGCATCCTGTAATCTGGAACAAGTTAGATTAGAGTCCAGAGTTCTCGCGTCGCTTCAATCACCCACAAAACGGAGCGACTGCAAATTTAAACACGTCACAGAGAACAAGTCCGTGGAGAAATGTATCTGTTACACCCGACTAGTTAGTGGAGTGAGCCCTACCTGTTCGCTGCGACCCGACTCCTCCGGTCTAACTACCGCCGTGATGCCTTCACGTGCAGTAAATTAACCAGTGGGGGGTTCTTCTTCTTCTTCTGTTATCTGTCGGTGGCTGCTCTCAGGCGCTCTACCGCCCCCGTGTGACCAGGAAGGAAACGGAACGGCTCCGCCAACCAGAACCTCTGTAGGCTGTTATTGAGTCTTAAACTTTGAATCGACGAATGAATGAATCAAAATTATCAAATATTTCTTTATCGTGAGTTTTAATCACATATTAATTTTAAGGTTGTATGTAATGTCTTGTTTTATCATATGTTGACCTTGAGTCTGTAATAGTGTGTGTATATGCAGTGTGTGAGTGTGTGTGTGTGTGCGCGCGCGCGCACACACACACACACACACACACACACACACACACACACACACACACACACACACACACACACAAATACATACCTAAATATAGGTATGTGTTTGTAATAGGTATGTATTATGTAAAAAAAATGTCCCTCTCACCCTTGTAGGGTGGTATCTGTGTGTCATCTTCAAGCTCGGGTCCTCCACCAGAGGCCTGGGAGTCTGAGGGTTCTGCGAAGTATCTTAGCTGTTCCTAGGACTGCGCTCTTCTGGACTGAGGCTTCAGATGTTGTTCCAGGAATCTGCTGGAGCCACTCTTCCAGTTTGGGGGTCACTGCTCCAAGTGCTCCTACTACCACGGGGACCACATTAACCTTGACCTTCCACATCTGTTCCAGCTGTTCTTTCAACCCTTGATACTTCTCAATCTTTTCATGTTCCTTCTTCCTGATGTCGGCGTCAGCTGGAATCGCCACATCTATCACCAGTGCTCTCTTCTGTTCTTTGTCCACCACCACTATGTCCGGTTTGTTAGCTAGCAGCTGTTTGTCAGTCTGGAAGCTGAAGTCCCACAGGATCTTAGCCTTGTTGTTCTCAACAACCTTTGGTGGTATGTCCCATTTGGATTTAGGTACTTCTAGTCCATACTGGGTACAGATGTTCCTGTACACTACCACAGCTACTCGGTTGTGCCTCTCCATGTACAGTATGCTGGCCCGGCTAGCATCTTACACCCTGCTGTGATGTGCTGGACTGTCTCTGGGGCTTCTTTACATAGCATGCACCATGGGTCAGATCTACTGTGGTAGATATTGGCCTCTATTGCTCTTGTACTTAGGGCCTGTTCTTGTTCTGCCATGATCAGAGCCTCTGTGCCATCTGTCAGTCCAGCTTTATTCAGCTATTGGTAGGTCTTCTTGATATCAGCCACTTCCTCTATCTGACTGACGGTGGTACATGCTGTGTAGGGGTTTTGTGGCTGTCCTGGATGTTTCCTATCCTGCCCTCTGGTAGGAGTTCTGATCATCTTGCCTCCTCTCGATAACATCCGGCCACATTTGTCTAATCCGAATGACATCCCTATGTCGTCGCTGTAGATCCTGGTGGTGTGGATCAGTGAGTCGATTTCTCGCTCATTCTTGTCATACAGCTTGATGTCATCCATGTAGAGGAGATAGCTGATTGTTGTCCCGCTTCAGAATCTGTATCTGTAACCACTCTTTGTGATGATTTGACTGAGGGGGTTCAGGCCAAAGCAGAATAGCAGTGGTGATAGTGCATCCCCTTGGTATATGTTGCACTCAGTGTTAACTTGGGCAATTGGCTTGGGGTTGGCCTCTAGGGTTGTCTTCCACATTCCCATTGAGTTCTTGATGAAGGCTCTTAGTGTCCTGTTGATCTTATACAGGTCCAGACATTCCAGTATCCACGTGTGTGGCATTGAATCATAGGCTTTCTGGTAGTCAATCCAAATGGTGCATAGGTTTGTCTGCCTGTTCTTAGTCTCTGTGGACTGCTCTGTCCACCAGTAGCTGCTGCTTGGCTCCCTTGGTGTTACTACTAACTCCTTTCTGTGCCCCGCTAATACTAGTAATCCATGTGCCTACTCATCTTAGCCGCCATGATGCCTGTCAGGAGCTTCCACTTTGTACAGAGACAGCTTATTGGCCGGTAGTTTAATGGAGTGGATCACTTTTGTGGATCTTTCATGATCAGGACTGTTCTTCCTTCAGTCAACCATTCTGGGTGCGTCCCATCCCTTAGCAGCTGGTTCATCTGTGCTGCTAGACGCTCATGGAGTGCTGTCAGCTTTTTTAGCCAGTATGTATGGATCATATCGGGGCCTGGTGCTGACCTGGTGCTGATCTTCATCTTTGACACTCTTTCTTGGATGTCTGCCATTTATATGGTTACTGGTTCTTGTTCTGGGAGGCCGCTATGGTCAGTTCTCAGGTCTACTAGCCACTGGGCATCGGTGTTGTGTGATGCTTCTCTTTCTTATGTGCCCTCCCAGTAGTTCTCCACCTCAGCTGACCAGCTTCTGTTATTTCCCTGCCACTGAGAGTACACCTTTTCTGGTTGAGTGCAGAAGGTCTCGTTTTTTTCTCCTGGCCTCTATCTCCTTCATGTATGTCTTCAGTCGGGCAGCCAGAGCTGTTAGTCTCTGGCAGTTTCGAGTGCTTCAGGTATGGAGAGCCTGTTGTATTTCCTGGGTACCCCTTTATTCACCATGTTCCCTTTCTGCAGCTCAGCTAGCAGGCAGACTTGTGTCAACTTTATCTTGGCCTCTAACTGTCTCTTCCATGGAGGGTATTGTTTGTTATGCCCTGTACTGATCTTATATAACAGCATCTCGAGGATTACTGTTGCTGTACTGTGAATCAGCTTGTTGTTTCTCAGTTATGTTCCCTGTGGTGATGGTTCTTATTGCAACATTCACATCTACTAGCAGCTCTTCTGAAGGTACTTGACAACTCGTCTTCGGTATTCGTCGGAGGCTCCAGGTTTCCAGTTGGGTCATGATCTTGCACCTCAGGTCAGCAGCTGTCTATATCTCTTGGGGCCTGGTACCAAATCTCAGATTGTGAGGGTGATGGTGAAATCCCATTACTTATAGTCCTGTATCTTTTCCATACGCAAAACTGCATTTGGTGCAGTTCTCTCTATGAAGGCAGAAAAAAATAATCTTCCTTTCTTGTATATTTAAACTATATCTGTCTAAATACACAAGACAGGAAGAAGATTTGTGAAAAAGTTGTACTTAAAAGCAAAAAACAAAACAACGAAAAATGAAGTTATGCCAGTATTTATTTTTATTCTGTACAAATGAACTGGAAATTACAAATGCAAATCTGAGACAACAGCTCTTCCGCAAAAAAGGATGCCTTGCTGAATACAGACGTAACCAGAACAATGAAAAACGGTCTGCGCTTTATTAAAATGAATATATTCATAACACTGTGTAGGAAAAAAAAATGTAATCATTACAGTCAAGTAAGTTGTCATACAGTACTGATAGAGTCAGATGCTGACTTTCTTTTCAAGTTATTGAAGTTGTAATGTCTTGACACATCCACGTGTGGCTTTCACAAAGTTGGCTTGGCAGCTTCTTACAAAAGCAGGGGTCATGAATGATACTGCTGAGGAGCTGAGAGGGATTCAGTCACTACTGGTGAGAGCTGAACCTTGTAAAACTAACATTACATTGAAGGGAAATTCTTTCAAACACTTCTGAACACTTTCGTCTTAGTGGAAAACTTGATGAAGTTGAGCACAGATATGAAGGAGAATTCCTGATGATGAATGCAGTGACAATGATACTAGTACAACGCAGATACCCTGACAAATAAAGGACAGGACCATCTCCACATTTCTTTAAAGGGGAGTCTAGAGGCTGTTTGCTAATAGCACTGCAATAAAGCTGGTCTTGAAAATCAACTGGTCAGTGAAAGTTTCCATACACCACGTATAGAAAAATAATAAAACATTACATTGGTTATGTAATTTGGTAATCTAAATGGCAGTCATGTAAAAACATGCAGATTCCCTGCTATTAACACAATAAATAAAATAAAAATCATCGCTAGTCTGTTTCTGCACATTCAGAAAATCAAGAATGACCAACACATACAGGAAATACTACTGAACTGAACACAAGTACTTACGGGTTTTAAATAGTGCCAACATCAAAATGCACCTGGTAGCATTTGGTCTCATAGTCTATCACACTACTGCAGATTTCTGATTTTGGCAGTTCAAAGGTCAGGCGTTGCTAGTAGGTACCAACTGAAGGCCGTAAACAATTTCACACCGGTGACTTCTTCACATCTGACAAATGATGTCAATCAAAGAATCTAAAAGCTCAATTTTTAGCTAAACTAGCAGCTAAAGGAAAGTCAAATATGGTTTGATGATTGAAAAAGATGCTAAAAAAATTCATCAGTCAATTGTTCAAGTAAGAACGGTACTTTTAACTTTCTGTCATACTTTTAAAACATGGAACCTTGAAACCAAAAAGGAAACAGATCACACTGCTAATGGGGCACAGTGTACAGTATTACTGCACCACTAACTCAAATATAATACCACTATTATACAGAGTAAGGGCCTCATTTGGTTTGCATGCAGACAGTAAAACTACAACCAAGTATCCAGCAGGGGATGGGTTGACTAAAAATGAAGCACACTTCAATGCCAGCTGATCCCTTGTTACCCACAACACCTGGTTAATGAAGGCAAAGATACAAACTGTGCAAAACCCTGAAGACTTTTCCAGTAAACTGAATTCAAAAATATCAAGGTTAACTTATTTTACACTTCACCGGTAACATCATTCACGTCATTAAAAAAATTCTCAGAATAAGCAGCACACTGTTCGAGATTGCAGAGGAATAAGTGGAACTGAGAAAGTCCATAGACATCCTGCAAAATGCTGCAGACCTGTGCTGTGAAAGTGAAGGCAGAATGGACTGCCAGACACATGACCCAACAGTAAACTGTTTACAGGAAGCTGCGACAGTAGCATCACATCCATCAGCAGGATGATGATGATGATGATGATGGAGATTGGTGCAGCGACAGATGAAAAAAAAACTTGTGCTGATCCTTTCAGTCCTCCTGCAACAAGCGTCCACGTCTCTGAGGGGGGTCTCTCTTCAGAAGTCCATCCCTTCATCGCTCTCACACCAGTCTGAAGGGGCGTCGGTGCCAAAGTAACGGTCACCAAAATTACCTTTGGAAACAAACAAAAGATGAGAAATGAATGAGAAAAGGAACAAAGGACTGCAACAACCAGCAACACCCCTGAATTCAAAATTTTACCCTGACATCCACATTTTTGTGCCTCTGGCTTCCTGAAAATGTTGCTTTTTGTTTTGTGATTTTATCTCATCAGGTTTCAGAGATGTGTACCTAAAAAGGTATAAGAGTGAAAATTTGACCTTGACCTAGTTTTTCAAAGTCAAAGTTGTAATCTAATTTTCATCCCCTTGCCTCCCTGAATATAACGCCTTTTCTTTTGTCTTTCTATCTTATCCGGTTCCTGAGATAAGTACAAAAAAATGAACAAAAGTTGAAATTTGACCTTGACCTAGTTTTCTCAAGGTCAAGGTCATCATCTCATTTTCATCCCCTTTGCTGCCTGAGTAATGTGCTTTATGTTTCATCTTACTATCTGCAACGGTTGTGAAGATAGTTGGTTGACAAATGCGGGATGTAAAAACTAAAATAACCGATAAAACTAAACACTGACAATTACAATTCATCACCGCTTCGGGGATGTAATAAATGCGACACAATTGCATAGTCATGTGACCGAGGCAAGCATCTTGACAAGCGTCAAGAGTGACTCATAGATAGATGTGAAGGACAGAATCCACTGATTTCAAACATAACATCGTTCAAAATCAGATCAGAATAAAACAGAAGTAATGTAAGTTCTGTGTTCTTTCTGTGTGGCCTGGTAGCGGTCCACCATCCAGGGTTTGGGGACCACTGATCTACAAGGCTGATAGCAGGAATAATGACTTCATGAATCTGTCGTCATCATATTTGACCAGAAAGGCAGCAGCAGAGTGATTCTGTTTATCTTGGAGCAGCTTGACTGAATATTGACAAAGGTTTAAGATCATTAGGTTTTCTGTGGCAGGATCTGGAATAACTGAGTCACTGCGTTGTTACGTCACTGTAAACTCACTGAGTTCATCTGAGTCCAGTTTGTTAGGCCAGATAATTTATTCCTCCCACTTTGTTTGACGAAGTTCTGCTTCATTCTGATAGAAGCTGTGTGAAGCTGCTCACCGATGCCGGGGATTATGTGGAACTGGTCATTGACTTCCTTGTCCACAGCGGTGGTGATGATGCGGACCTTAGGGAAGGCATAGGCCACGGAGTGGACGCCCATTTCTGCCATTAGCAAAGACAGCAGGAAGATCTTATCTTCTGGTACATCATGGTCCTTCAGGGGAGAACAAGAGAAGAACAAGAGAAGAGAGTTTAGTGGTTGAATAAATCTTCCTTAAATTCAAGTCAAAGATACATACGAAGTTATCCAGTGTGGGTTGTTTTTTTTTTCACAGCTAAGCAGACATACCAGCAGCACTCTGACGGCCATGAGAGCAGCAGCTCCAGTGGACACGGTGCTGTCCATCAGGATGACGTAGTCCTCACTGATCTCTTTGGGCAGACGAAGGTAGTGGAGCTAAAGGAGAGAGGCGCCACATTAAACCTGAGCGGATGTTCTCACAGTCTTTGCCCGTGTCATGAATTACTGTGAGAAACATCAAAATATACAACTACCGGTACGTATATTAACTACATTTTGTATGTTTTATACTAAACTGAAGAAAAAAAAAAAAAAAAAAGGCTGAACGCCACAGACCTGACAAAACGCAGGATGCGTTCAAAAGTCACACACCTCTGGTTCTCCCGTGTCGTGATTCGTCTGGATGAGGATCTTTCCCAGTCGGATGTCCTTACAAACGGCCATCAGAGCCTGCTCCATGGTCTCCCCTGCTCTCAGGATGGAAACACCCGTGATCTGCAGGAACACACCGGGAAATGAATAATCTGTCCATATTTACAGATATATTTATCCCCATTCATTCATAATCTGTCACTTGATTTTAATTTGTTAACCTGCAGAACAATCCAAAGTGTTTATAATGTTGTCACAGCTGAACAACCAGTTGTCTCTCTACACGTCACAAAAAGTTGAGTTTGCACCTCAACTGGTGATTGGAATCACTAAATAAATAAAAAGAAAACAAATGGAAGGGCATCAGCAGACTCACTCTTTTGCCGCTCAGCCTCTTGCCGTTGTAGACACTCCCCTGTGGGGTCTCCACGGACACTGACTGGAGGGGGACAAAAGGAGCATAAATATATTCACATCGATTTTGTCCACCCAGTTCAGTGACCTCTGACAATAATATGTTCATCATCTGGGTTTTACATCACTGAGATCACATAATGACTCAGATGCATTCAGTGTAACACAGAATAAATCTCACCTTGAGAGGGAGGAAGGAGAGTGCATGCTCTATCAGGAGCCTCATTAATCTCTTGGAGTAGAAGATAAACTCATCTCTGTTAGTCTCCTTGTTCCTACAGAAAGTCAAAGGAGGTCAGGAGCAACAAGGATCAAAACGACCGTCTCTTGTATATATATATATATATATATATATATATATATATATGTATATAAAAAAACGGAGTCATTAAACTAAACTGTCATGCTTTAAGCTATTTTAAGACATTTCTGGCGAAATGTGTGTTGAGCATGCATTCTGACCTGATGATGGTGTGCATGCCGCGGACCTGGGGGGTGCTCTCCAACACACTGAGGGTTTTGGGTAAAGGCTGGCCCTGGTGAGCCGAGGCCAGGGCTGATCTGGGAAAGTAAGACATAGAAAAACAGAGTGATGACACTGGAACCATCAGAGATGATCCCCCAATATGCAGCAGCAGCAGACGGGGACTCCCCTCCAAATAATCAGACATTATCCTGTGGGTCAAATCATCATTTAATTCTTCTCTCCTTTCAGTTTTGAACTTAGAATTAAACTTTTAAGTTTCTGTAACCCAACACTATAAATACTTTGCTCTCATGAGGCCTTGTCATCTGTGGGGGTGGGACGTCTGCTGCCGGAGCATCTAGACAATAATGAAAACCCCCCTGACCCCACAGGCTAGAATCAACACCAGATGTGAGGCATTTACTAATAAAAGCGATTGGACTACGTTAAGTGTGCAGAACCGTCATCATCAGTGAACCACTTCCTCTTCCTGTTATTACTTCTACAAAGCCGGTAAATGAAGGGGAGGAAGATGGATGTGTAAACTGAATATGTTTTCTAGGTTTGGGGCCCTGGACTGACATGTGACAGTTAACTCCGGGACAGGGCGGTTTGCTAAATTTAGCATGTTGTGTGTTGTTATTGCCAGGCCAGCACCTTGGAGGCGATGAAGAGCGTGCCAACACATTAAGCTGATAAAAGCAAAACAAATAATGTAATTCTGATAATAAGCTATATTAAAGCGTGGTAATGTGTTTGCTGCATGCGCTCTCTACCCTGATAAAGACAAACATGCTTTTGCTCTAATATTTTCTGCAAACAGTTTTAAAGCAACATCAGCAAAAAGAATGAATAAGCATGAACAAATTAGTTCAGTTTATTCAATTAACTGAACAGCCTCTGCTGTTAAGTCAAAAAAGGTGAAAGTGCATCGAAGCTACAAAACAGTGCTTCAACACTGAAAGCAGATGCAGAAGGGGAGCCTCACATATCCCAGCGGAGCTTCCTCTGAAGAAGGTGACATGCAGTCATTTGTTGAGATTACGTAATGCAAAGTGAAGGCAAAGAAAGAGGCAGAAGAAATACAATTCAGACAAGAGGAGAGAAAAAGAAAGGAGAGAAAACAGGAAGGAACAGCGTTAGAGCAGAGGAACGGCTCCACCACCTCCCTGATCTCTAACATTTACATCTGAGCAGAAAGCAAAGCAGAGAGAGCTTCTTCAAACGCGTCCAGTGACTCTTTGCAAAGCATCAGCGCCTTTTCTAAAGGTCCCAAAAAATACATTTCTCCCAAACACACAGCAGTTATTCAGACATCTGTTTGCAGCTTCACTGAGTGTTGGATGATGCAATGAGTTCATCTCTGGCTGCTGCTTCAACAGCTCCCGTTTGTAAAAAGACAGGCGGTAACCAGAAGAACTAAATATCTCTCCTGTTCTCCAGGTTGGTGTGATTATGTGGACATGTCCTACAAAACGTGAAACATTATTTAACCAAACAGTACTGGATCATTACCACAGCCACTTCGGGACAAGAACGACCAGAACGTAATTATGGGATGCATCATCACATCATTGAACTTGAAAAACTGCTGTCATTAAAAAATGACTTGAGTCTCCATCTCACAAATGTAAGCTGAACTCTTGTTCAGTCTGGACTAACACCTGAGAGCAACATCTCACTCCTAAGCTAGTTGGTAAGTTTTTTTTTGTGATGGATGGTTAGCAAACAGATTGGTCCGTGGTTCGTTCATTGCTTCATTTAATTTGAAAGAAAGAAACAAAAAGAATGAGACAGGGAGAAAATGGTGCAATAAAAACAGGAACATCCATACCTCACGGTGATCTCACGCTGGAATGGTTGCACAGCATTCACGCCAGGCAAGGAAGGTCAATGCATGTACACACACGAGTGCAAACAGTGAGATACATGAGGAAAAAACGACACGAAGTAAGACAAGAACCACAAAAGAGCCAAACATTTAAAGCAAAATGAATGTTTGTTCAAATCTGGCATTAAAATGTGAGGTGCTTTGTAAAGTCAGCATGCTAACATGTTCACAATGACCAGTTAGCATGATAATGTTTAACATGTGTAATGCTGACATCTCAGTGTGTTGTGTTAGCATGCTAACATTCAGAAATTTGCACTACACAATACCCTAACCACACTGAATATGTGAGCAGGTTCAGGCTAATCTATGATGGAAATGTTACTGGATGAAGGTTTAAGTCTGGGGATCACTACCTGAGAGCGTAACGCTAACCTGTGTGGACGTGTCGTGAATGTGACAGATGTATTGGATTAGTGGCACACACTGAATATGAAGGTGGGACAGAACGTAGAGCGGCTCAAGCCATAAAGCGGCTGTCAAGGCAGTGAGGTGAGGAAAGAGGGAGGACACCTGTCCTGAATTTATCTGTGAGCTAACCTCAGCGGTGTCGGGCTCACTGAACCACAGAGAGGAAATAAGGACGCAGATCAGGGAGGCTCTACATCCGGGTTTCTGATTGACTGAGAAATTAATCTAGAGTTTGTTTTCATTGTCATTTTTCTCTTTGTGAAGAATGACTGTAAGTTCACTATGCCTGACTTCAGGCCATGAAGTTCAGAGGACAGTGAAAGTTGAACAGCTTCATCCATTCAAAATACAGCAGCCAAGGCTGACCAACATTTAGCTTCTACGACCAGCAGAGGGCGCTACACACAGCACCAATAGAGAGACTAGGACTGAGGAGAGTTCATCTCAAGTGGTAAAATAACCAAAATTTAATTACTTGACAAGAGTAAAATTCAAACAAACTCTTTACATCCTTAAACCGGGACACTTAAACCTTTTTTTCTTAACTCAATTTGTTCTTCTCAACCTCATAATGATTAACAGGGACAATCAGAAGTTAAAGCGCCACAGCAGGCGCTACGTCAGACATCTAAGTAGATTTGATTAATACAGTATAGAGAAACTTATCACCGTGGACATCATACTTAAATGTCAAAATGTGACAGAAACACTACACTATTTCTGTACATGTGTCCATCCATCCATTTCATTGTACAGATGAGATGACCATAAACAAAAAAGACAAAAACTTGTGTCATGTGTTTGTTATCATTAAAATGTTAAAACACCGACTGGTTTTCTGTTGAGTTGCTTTCATAATAAATGCCCCTACATCATGAGAGCCAACACACTGAGCCTCTGTGACTCTCACCCCCCCCAACTGTCTTACTTCAGTTAGTTTTTTTAAATAACAGATTGTGAAATCTTCAGTTTTTAGGTTTCTAAAATGTAAATAGAAGATAATGATGAAAGCATGATTATGTTTGTAGGGATTCATTGTCATCACCCTAAGGGGTTAAAAGAAGAGCTTCTGACTTGTTTCTCCTCTCATCCTCCAGGTGAAGCATCTTCACAACCAGGAAAGACGATTTCTATTGAGCGCCTTAGGATAAAATCAGTTTTAGTCTTTTATGTAGTTAGAATGATCACGTGTTCAATATGAAGTCTGTTCGTTATGCAACGGAGGTTGTGTTTAAGGTAGTATTCAAGCAACAGGTACCTCATTAGCATATCATGCAGCGGCCACAAACTGAACAAAGAGTTACAATCCATTAATAAAGTAAACCACAAGTGAAGCTACATTCACTCTCACAGAAACAGGAAGCTCTTTATCCTTACCTTCTCCAGCTGACTGTGAACATGCTGAACAATCAGGTCCAGCGCGACAAAGTTTTCTCCGCCTGTAAGCATAATGAGGAAAAAAAGGATTTACTAAGAATTGTTCAAAAACACATTTTCTCATTCAGTCTTGACATTGAATTTTAATCATTATCTTGGAATTTACACAAACTCTCAAGATGTGCTGATGATGGAGAAAAAGTAGTTTCATCCAGTGTAAAGGGCTCAGATCAATGCAGCATCAGTACCGACGGGGGACCCCCACTGACCTCTGGGCACCACGATGTCAGCCGCCTGCACCGTGGGCTCGATGTACTGCTCAAACGCTGGCTTCACAAACTTATTGTATTGCTTGATGATGCCTGTGATGTCTCTCCCACGCTGCGAAACGTCCCTCTTCAGCCTCCGTATCAGGCGGATGTCGGAATCTGTGTCCACGAACACCTTCATGTCCAGGAGCTGGCAGAGAGGAGGGCAAAGGCAGAAGTCACTCTATGGAGTCAAGTTTAATCTGCTCTAAATCAGAGAGGTTCTGTTTCCCTGAATGCCAATAGGTATTTACAGCAGTGCTATATTTATGAAAAGATATTCAGGGCTGAACTCTAAATGCTTGTAAGTGTCAGGTTCAGAATTTGAATATTAATACAAGTAGTCCTCAACTTACAAACATTTGACTTACAAACATTTGTAGATACGAACAAACCTGTGCCACCATATCCGACTATTGTCCTGCAGTTCCCCTTTCTGCCACATCCCCCATGGGGGCAGCATCACTGCATTCATGCAGCTTCAACACTCGTCTCCCCCTCTTATTGTTGTTTGTTGATGTCTCTGTGAGCATCCCAGGGTGTCAGGCTTCGTACCTTGGACAGTTTACTGTTCATCATGAATGGTGAAGCAAAGGCCAGTGAAGATAAGGGTAGTGGTGACCATCTCTCTGATGACAACTCTGACTCTGATTGACAAGAACTCCTTCAATCACTCAATCATGTTTTATTTATATAGCGCTTAATCAAGGCAACAGACATTTCAAAACAGAAAAACCCAACTGAACCCTCCAGAGGAAGCATAAGCAATAGTGGCGGGGAAAAACTCCCTCGTTGAGGAAGAAACTCCGGGCATGACCCAGACTCTTTTGGGCGGCCATCTGCCTTGACCGGTTGGGTGGAAAAGAAATAAAATGAAGCCAAGGACAGGGTGAGAGAAAGAGAGATAGAGAGAGAGTGTCAGATAGGCCAGATAGAGTCAGTGTCTTTATGGTTATAGTTAGACCATTTGATGCAGGTTAGGAATTGGGGACGAGAAGGTCAGGCTGCGTTCACCGACTCCTGGGTTGTTGCCTTCAGTACATGTTCCCCATCATGTAGTTGGTAAATTCAAGGCAGACTTACAGCTCCCTCCTCCTTCATGCTACAGTGCCGCACAGCGAATCAATAACATCAACAGCTGATTGTGACTGTTGTCGTTGGATGTGCTTAAAAACTGGTGGAGAGTTCCTTGAAGTGTTTTCTTCTTCGTCTCCTCAAAGATTAAATTCTAAGGAGCAAAAGTTCACCATAAACTAAAACTGATGTACAGTCAACCCTCGGTTTTCAAACATAATCCGTTCCAGAAGGCTGTTCGAAAAGCGAGTTGTTCGAAATCTGAAACTATTTTTCCCATTATAATTAATGTAAATCATTTTAATCCGTTCCAAGTCTAAAAAACAACTTTTTCTAAGTTTTTTTTTTTACTATTTTACACCATAAACTGCACTGTATACGGTTTACCATGAATAAAAAAGGGTAGAAATAGACACTGTGTTTTATTTTAATAAAATATATCCTATCGAACTTTGAACACGAATGCGCAACGGAGGAAGCATCCTGGGCATTCGAGTTCGTTCGGCTCCCGAGTGAGTCGCGTTCAGGTACACTCGGCTTCTTTGGGTTTGGCAGAGAGTCGAATTTTGGTCGAGTTCAGAGACGTAAAATTCTCTGATTTTCTGGTCGAAAACCGAATTGGTCGAGAACAGAAGCGTTCGAAAACCGAGGGTTGACTGTATAACTGAGAATAAGTGAACCCAAAACAACCTGTACCTGCATTTTATTTTATGTTGTTTTAATGTCCTGTAATTCATGTTTAGTCTTAGGGAACAGTTCTTTTATATTTAGAGTTGTAATAATATTTAAATGACCCCAAATGGTAATTAACTTGTGAATTGTCTCTCGGAAACAATTGTGTTTGTAGGTTGAGAACTACCTGTATTCCTAATTAGATCTTACATATAAGCCCCTGAGGCTCCCTCTTCTTCAGAGACTACGTGAAATCACTTCTAGAGAGGTAGCTTCACATCTTTATTAGCCATTATTTGTATTACATGATTAGAAAGGGAGGGTGAGAGGAAAGAATTTGGATTCTTATATTCCAGCTCCAAAAACATGCGCTTCAAGTTAACTGGCCAGTCCCAAATTGACCGTAGGAGAGAGTGTGTGCTTGAGTTGTTGCCTGCGTCTGTGTGGCTCTGCGGTACACTGGCGTCGTGCCCGGAGTGCCCCCCGCCTCATGCCCTAAGCCAGCTGAGATAGGCTCCAGCTCCCCGCAAATGCGGATGAAGCGGTTGTGAAGACGAATGAATGAATGATGATATTATGAATGATTCCGACAAATCTTTCATCAAATAAAATTAAACTTTGGTCTCTTAATGATTATCAACGTTTCAGATGATGATCACTGAAACTGCTTGACCATACACGTTTCACGACTTTGTTGCTTCAAAGCACACTGAAAGTCAAAGGAAAAGCGTTTTGGGTCGCTTCCCAGATTTGACATTTTTACAGCTGAGCTGTCATGTTCAGGTCAGGCCATATTAAAGAGTCTAAAGAGCAAAAGGAAGAGACATCAGTTATCACCCTCACACAAAGAGTGAGTCAGCCGTTGATCTGTCCGGTAAGCTCCATTAAACTGAAGCTCAACTCAGCAAAACCGAAAGAAAAATCAATGAGCCAGGACCACAATGGAGGTGGAACAACAAAGAGGAAACCACCTCAAGTACAGAAGGAACTATTGACTGGTGAAGTAGAAGCAGAGCGTGTGATTTAGACGAAGATGACAATTGGGGTATGGGTATAACTCAGACGCACAACAAGCCCGAAGATTCTGTATGCGATAATTCTGAAACGCTCACCAACCAAAAGACGTGGAGTTGCTGTCGAAGCACAGCTGTCAGTGTGGGAGTGAAGGACGGCACGGTCAGCGGATCCGAGGCTGAACATCACAGCTATAAAATATTACATGACACAGGTCCGACTTAAGAAAAGATAATAATCTTTTAAGTTATGGGGTAAAACATGGTCACATGACATGTCTTGAACGAATGAGTAGCGTTATTGCGTCATAGATTCATATTTACTAAAGGATAGTTTAGGGTGTGTTAGGAGCAACAATGACGCCAAGAACTCAATTAGAAAAACAAAATTAACACATGTCACCAAATTTCAAAAATAAAAAAATCTTTTGAAACATAAACCTCATTTCTACAGACTTAAGTAAATGTACTGATGATTGAATGTCATTATAAATGATTGATATGAAATGAAACATTTCATCATGATAAATATGTTAACTTTTGTGTCCGTCCCTTCTTTGTCATTAATGTTAAACGAAGCTGTGCCGTCTACTTATGTTAGCAAGGCTATCTTTTTTGGCTAATGCACTTAACCTGCCTCACAGAGCACTGCAAAGTCAAATGATTTTAACATAGGAGTCCCACTGTTTCCAAGATGAAGACAAAATTGCATAAAAACATCCCCAAAATCAAACATGAACAAAAATCGGCCCTGAAGTGTAAACAGACTGACATTCTTCATTATTCAAGCACATCACAATACCACCTGCTGTTAGCCAGCTAGCTGCTGCCCAACCTGAACCTGGTACCACCATGCTGGTAGCTGTTACATTGCTGAGGTGTTGGTGGATGCTGACACCCACCAACAGACAAAGGAAGACAGGATCTGACCCATATTGTCAGTCAGAGGACACATTCCTCGTGACGGATCAAGGTACGGTTTGATCTACAAGTAAACGTACGACTGAGTCGTGCTTCAGGACACCGCATCTCGTTCTCGTTGGTGGAGTAAAGACGTAGCTTGTGTGTTCCTGTGACTTTTGTGTTTCTGTTCATTCCTCATCAAAGTTTATATAACTAATATATAATAATTAATCTATTGATAAAACTATGTTGTTTTTTCATAATTTAGGGGGTTTGTGGCTTCTTTCTGGAATGGATTAAAATGATTTTAGTTATTTTAAATGGGGAAATATTGTTTGACTTGCAGCTCAGTCACGGAATAGATCTTGAGGTACTACTCTTAATATTTTCTAGAAGTCCAATGCATTATGGGAATTGTAGGACCAAATGGTTTTGGAGCTTGAACTATATGACGGATATATGAGGATATGTTTACTGCTGTTGTATTAATTATGAAATCTATTTGAATCTCTTTAGCTTCTTGTGAGGTGGGAGAGCAATAATAACGCAGATCTTTAAATATGCAGGGAAAAAACAAGCACATTTATTGCACTGGTTCTAAACTGCTATGAATCCAATTTTGCTGTGAGTACCTGAATGCAACACTGTCTGCAATCCAACACATGAAGAAAAAACCCATTTAGGTATTACCACTGTTACAAAATATGTGATTGATGGAAAGGATCTTGTATTCTTTCCATTTTGTATGTACCATCATATACAGTAATACAATCCTGCATCATGTATGACTGTATGTACATCCCAGTTTCTCCACCCACACTCCATTAGCACGTCAGATTTCGGGCTATAACGGTCTTCAATTATAATGCAGGACACAAACACAATAAATCACAGGAGACTGTTGAGTGAATCAGAGGGTAACCCACCACCCAGCTGCGTCTCGGGGGAGACACACGCCTTATCATCACGGTCCAGCACACATGCACACGTCACAAAGGGCTGCAGAGAACAATGCGCAGCAGCGTCGGACCGCATTCCTCCCCTTTAATTCAAATGGATTTTCTCTGAACCTCAACAGCTTCACTAGATAGACTACAGAATTAACTGTGCTGCTCATAAACCAGCGCTCCTCTTCATTGTACAGACACGTGGGAAGTAAAATGAGCTTCATTTAGTGTGTGAAATCTGTTTTTACTCCAACATACTGTAATTCCCCCCCCCACATTTTTAATGTACAGATTTATTAGCATTTAACCAGTTTAATGTTCATACTCATCAGATTTAATCAAGATTGAACTAAAGGTCATGAAAAATGTCTGACTTGTTAACCGCCTGCTGATCTTTCACTGCTTACTGCATGCCGTTACCAGCTCAAGTGGGGTCAGTATGCTAGTCTTTGTTTGGTAGAGATAACGGGATGGATCCCTGGTTTCATCACGGTGAGAGCCCCCAGGCCAGGGAAAGGCCTGTGGACGGTGCACACGTCTCTACTGCTGACAGACGACGTATACGCTCTAATACGCACCTTTCTGATTAATGGGGCATTTGATGAGATAAAAATGTCAGTCATGTGTGATTTAAATATCACAAATGAGGAAACAGTAGCACAGAAGTAATAATTTCTGGGATTCTCTGGATTATTATTCTCCACCTTCATCAGAATAGATTCTTACCTTCAGCAGCTCCTTGTTGGCAAAGGCAAGGATTCCCTCAAAGATGACCACATTGGCCCCATACACAGTTTTCTGTACAAAGGAGCAAATTGGATAAATTCACATTAAAACAAATCTCACAATGGTTCTGTATGTTGCAGGTGTTAATGGTCAAAACGTTTAGTGCAGATGTTGCCAGTGTTGCAGCTACAGAATATTAATCATCAGTCTGTGTTCTTTCAGACAGTATATGAACTGATCCTTACATATTATTGGTTCACACACACATGTATAAGTGTTTCAAAAAAGATATAAACACATGAGTAGAAAAATAACAATTTCCCCAAGGGAATAAATAAAATGCATTTCTTCTTCTTCTTCTTCATAAATAACATAAAATTTAAAGACCAGTCATAGCCGCAAGAAATCCTGTAGTCATGTTAATACACAAAGACATTCATCATCATCAGATGTTCTTCATCATTATCTGATAAATCCGATCAAACCCTTTACCAGCAGGCAGATGGAGCGTGTGACAAAGATTAATCACCGTCTCAATCAAAGACGAATGGGTGCCGAGTACGTCCCCATCCCATTACCGTCCTCTGACCAGCTCCACGCTGAAGTCAATGGACTGGATACACTGGTATTGATTTAGTGAAAGAGAGGCAGAGAGCCAAGGAGAAGAAACTAATCCAGAGAGACAGCGAGTGCCCACGGGAGGTTGTGTGTGAAAAGAAGAGCGTGAAACAGAAGCAGTCTTTATAGATATGTTCATTTCCCCGTTCTTTACAGATGTGATTCAGTGGATTTTAAGAATGGATAAGAGTGATGGAGAACGCCCTCTAGTTTTATCATAGAAGAAGAACCAACTGTGCTCCTCTCACTGAACTGGCACACATTGCCTGAAGCTAGCTGGTCACCCAGTCCGCGGACCCTCTGGGCCTGAGGTTTAATTACATTCAGCCAAGTACAAAAGGCCCATAAAATGATTTCAGAGTCACAAGTCATGATCGGCCATCTCCCGTGTGGTGTGGTTTCTTTCAGCCATGAAATTACATTGCAAAAAACGTTGAGGAGTTGTCTGCTTCACAGCCAGATTGATTTTTCACAATGCTTTTGGACGGGGATTTGTGCTTTTTGCTTATGCTAATGTCCTGTACACTAAATTCTTAATAATTAGCAAATTAGCAGCCGTTTCAATTGGCATCAATTGAATCAATTCACTGGCATTTCAACTGACTTCCCTCGAGAGAGTTCAACAATATTTAACCACAACAGTAATGTTGTCCAGTCAACTATATAAAAAGGAGTTTACTGCTTTCATTTTGGTGTTCATTAACTGTCCTGAAAAACTGCAGCACATGAGAAACGTGCTGCTAAGTCGACACTTAATGATCCCCTCCAGACGTGTGTGAGAGTTATGATAGTACTCCGCTTTGAATTCCAACAAAAGGTTCAGTACCTCATTGAAAATCCTCAAAATGACTTAAACCTCATGAGATGAATACTCAAACATGACTGGCTTCCAGTGTCACAAGCCTTATTCATACATGACTTCAATGAAACAGACTGAAAACAAGGTTAGTGTTTTATAGGATGTTTTCATAATAGATGGAAATTCCAACATGCTGATTCACGCTGACTGGGTTACACCGGGCCTCCAACCTCGATCCAACAGTTTGCAAACCACACCTTCAAAATTCCTGCCTCCAAGACAGCTAACCTAGCGAACAGCAGAGAGATGCATCACGCAGTCTGACCAATGAGAGGCTCTTACCCATTCTTTGCGTCTGCTGTGAGACGTGTAGTCGTACACCGGAACTTTGATGCTTTTCCCTTTCTTCAGCTTTCTGAGGACGTTGATTAGCAGCTCAAAATCGAAGGCATCGGGGTGGTCGAAGTTATACTCGTTCCTTGCTGCGAGTTCATGCTGTTCTTTATTTAACACCTAGAACAGAACCACATCAGCATGAAGGAGGAAACAAGTCTAGCCTTCAACATTCAGGGTTAAATGTACTGACAGTTCATCTGATGGACGCATGGATTATGAAAGCCTATACTGACCTGTAGAGATGCAGAAAATCATTGTGTGATCATGGCGGGCTCTGCTAGTGACGCAAGATATAGATCGAACAGGAAATGACAGCTTACACAAGAACACACTTTAAATGGATTGAATGCTATCAAACAATCCTGAAATGTTTCAGACTCATTTTCATACGGAAAGTTGAGATAACAAATTGAGTGTCTGAGATAAATTCAGAGCCACTTCCTTTGTGGAATATGTGATTGGGTGTCATCTCTTATGATGCTGCACAAGACTTTCTGCTGCTTGGTACAAAAAGAAATTCCACTCCACAGACAGGTCAGAAAACAGAACAGTTCATCCTGAAAGAATGGACCCCTCCACTTCCATTACTCATGAGTATTCATTAAACACAACATTTACGTCCAACAAACAGACATGCAGACATAATGGGATGTGTAGGTGTCTGAATAAAGTAAATATAAAGACCATCAACCTCTCAGAGGAGAGGGAAGAGTAATTGATAGTCAGGAGCTCTTATTTACGCTGAAATCAGCAAAGATAAAATAAAGGAGCGTTCGATTTTCCATCAGCTGAATATTTATTTACATTCACAGGGTATTGTTTTAATATCAAAAACTAATTATTTTAATGGAACACTGGTCTTAAATAATGAGTAAGTAATTTGAAATATTACCCAGCAGATATGTAGAACTATAAACAGCTGAAATACGACTAAATCAAAGCTTATTTACATTTGAGATGACACGTTGGGTGCTGTGAAGGGGGTTTTGTACCTTGTAGAAGGAGTCCATGGAGAGGAGGACCACCCAGGGAACATCCAGCGCTTCAATGATCTTATTGGCCACTGTGGTTTTCCCAGAGGCACTTCCTCCACACAGCCCTTCAGGAGGCAGACGACACATGATGAAAACTTACACACACGATAAACTCCAAAACACCAAAACACACATTTATTATGTTTAAGGCAAACAGACATTTTTCAATAGTGATGGCTTGACGTCTGTCTAAAATGTGATTCAGATCCATTACTGCAAACTGGAAAACTGACTTATGTGATAACTCCACTGCAGAAGAGATTGATGTAAAGATATGATGTAAATATGTGTGCAGTTCTCGGTATTGGTGTCCAAAATCAGACCAAAACAAGAACCAATGCAGTCAGAGACTGCAACATCCCGCGACACCCCAGGATTCAAAATTTTACCATGACCTGCTTGCATAGGTCAAAGATCAAAGCTAGTGCTCTGACCTGCTTTCATAGATCAAATCAGTAGCTTTGATCTATGGTCTTACTCACACTGGCCTTCTCCCTCATGTTTCCATCTCAATTTTATCCCTTTTGCTGCCCGAGTAATGTGCTTTTTGTTTCATCTTTCCATCTGCAATGGTTGCCAAGATATTTGGTGGACTAACGGACGGATGAACGAACGAACAGATGAATGAATGCACCAACACTGACAATTACAATACATCACTGCTTTGAAGCGGAATGTAATAACAGCTGAAGAATCCACTATTGACCAATCCTAGTCTGACGTCCACCCTCCATCACCCGACCTCCTGAGCTGAGGACAAGACGAACCCTTCAGGTCAACAGACCTGAGAACCGGGTCAGAACTCCAGGCTGGTTGACAGGACAGGAAGGAGAAAACAGACTGGTGTGTGTCTGTTGGGTGTGCGTCCGTTGGGTGTGTGTCTGTTGGGTGTGAGTCTGTTGGTTGTGTGTCTGTTGGTTGTGTGTATGTTGGTTGAGTGTCTGTTGGTTGTGAATCTGTTGGTTGTGAGTCTGTTGGTTGTGTGTCTGTTGGTTGAGTGTCTGTTGGTTGTGAATCTGTTGGTTGTGAGTCTGTTGGTTGTGTGTCTGTTGGTTGTGTGTCTGTTGGTTGAGTGTCTGTTGGTTGTGAATCTGTTGGTTGTGAGTCTGTTGGTTGTGTGTCTGTTGGTTGTGTGTCTGTTGGTTGAGTGTCTGTTGGTTGAGTGTCTGTTTGATGTCTACGCATGCACGCAAATGTGGAATAAACTCATGGTAAAAATGTTGGAATGGACTTTTATTTCCCAGATAAGACTTTTCAGAGTCCAAACTGCTGACTGGGAGAGTCTGTAAACACACTACTGTGCACCAACTTTGTGTGTGTGATCACAACCACAGCCTCTGACCTGAAAATTTGTGTATTCAACAGATTATTTGCTGTTAAAATAGAGTCAGCACATAAGCTAAAGGTCTTTGGAGCTCCTTGTTCCAGCTGATAAAACCACTTCTTCCATTAGTGATAAAACTAGACTGACTTCCCTTTTCATCCCTCGTCTTGTTTATTCACTCATTACTCCATCTTTTATTGTTATTTCGACTTTATATCCCCAAAGACTCTCTTTTAGGCCTCACATCTCAAATTGTATCCTCAGTAACACTTTCTCTAAAGGTTGCGTTGTGCGTACAGTACATCTGAAGGGGTTGGGGTTGGGGGCACACGCTGAAATTAATTCAACCCTAACTTTTTTCTGCTTTTCCCAGCTGTGAAAAATGATCTAAAATGCTGTGATCTTTGACTTGTGAGACCTGTGATATTTTGTTCAGATGGCCCACGGGGTTTTGGGAGGAACATCCAGTAGGTAGTACAACATGTGTGCGAAATGAAAACCAAACTCTACAGTGTGTGTGAGTGATGTTCCATCTAGAAATGCTTTGCCCATCTAAAAAATGCTCATCGCTCAGACATCTTTTGAAGCTCATGTTTGCACAAGTATTGTACAAACGTCTGATCAGTAGCGTTCAAAACAACCCAAACGGTCTCTTTTACCGTTCCAGCGCTGCCTGCTCTTTCTGCTGGATCCCACTCTGATCCAGACCTGGAACAAACCCTCCTCCTGATGGTTCAAGGCCCGTGTGACAGTGGTGTGAACATTAACTCCCCAGTACACTGAGCAAACACATCGTCCTGAACTCTGTTGTGGAGAGTTCCTACCCACTGACAGATATCACACACCACAGAAACGAGTCACGAGGCCTAAGGAAGCTGAGACCAAACACATTTTTTTTCCTACGGTTAGGCCTATCGTCCACACGACAACGCAAATACAGGTCATTCTCAAAAAAATTAGCATATTGTGATAAAGTTCATTATTTTCTGTAATGTACTGATAAACATTAGACTTTCATATATTTTAGATTCATTACACACAACTGAAGTAGTTCAAGCCTTTTATTGTTTTAATATTGATGATTTCGGCAAAAAAGTAAAGAAAAACCAAAAATCCCTATCTAAAAAAATTAGCATATTTCATCTGACCAATAAAAAATAAACATGTTTTTAATGCAAAAAAATAGTCAACCTTCAAATAATTATGTTGTTATGCACTCAATACTTGATTGGGAATCCTTTTTCAGAAATGACTGCTTCATTGTGGCATGGCATGGAGGCAATCTGCTGAGGTGTTATGGAGGCTCAGGATGCTTCGATAGCAGCCTCAAGCTCATCCACAGTGTTGGGTCTGGTGTCTCTCAACTTCCTCTTCACAGTATCCCACAGATTCTCTATGGGGTTCAGGTCAGGAGAATGGGCAGGCCAACTGAACACGGTAATGCCATGGTCAGTAAACCATTACCAGTGGTTTTGGCACTACGAGCAGGTGCCAGGTCATTCTGAAAAATGAAATCTTCATCTCCATAAAGTTTTTCAGCAGATGGAAGCATGAAGTGCTCCAAAATCTCCTGATAGCTAGCTATCAGGATAGTGTGGAGATAGCTATCAGGACCAACACCAGCAGCTGACATGGCCCCCCCCCAGACCATCACTGACTGTGGGTACTTGACACTGGACTTCAGACATTTTGGCATTTCATTCTCCCCAGTCTTCCTCCAGACTCTGGCACCTTGATTTCCGAATGACATGCAAAATTTGCTTTCATCCGAAAAGAATACTTTGGACCACTGAGCAACAGTCCAGTGCTGCTTCTCTGTAGCCCGGGTCAGGCGCTTCTGCCGCTGTTCCTGGTTCAAAAGTGGCTTGACCTTGGGAATGCAGCACCTGTAACCCATTTCCTGCACACGCCTGTGCACAGTGGCTGCACTCCATACTCAGTCCACTGCTTCCGCAGGTCCCCCAAGGTCTGGAATCAGCCCTTCTCCACGATCTTCCTAAGGGTCCGGTCACCTCGTCTGGTTGTGCGGCGTTTTCTGCCACATTTTTTCTTTCCCACAGACTTCCCACTGAGGTGCCTCTATTCAGCACTCTGGGAACAGCCAATTCGCTCAGAAATTTCTTTCTGTGTCTTACCCTCTTGCTTGAGGGTGTCAATGATGGCCTTCTGGACAGCAGTCAGGTCGGCAGTCTTACCCATGATTGAGGTTTTGAGTAATCAACCAGGCTGGGAGTTCTTAAAAGCCTCAGGAATCTTTTGCTGGTGTTAGGTGGAGTTAATTCGTTGATTCAGATGATTAGGTTAATAGCTCGTTTAGAGTACCTTTTAATGATATGCTAATTTTTTGAGATAGGAATTTTGGGTTTTCATGAGCTGTATGCCAAAATCATCAGTATTAAAACAATAAAAGACCTGAAATATTTCATTTGGTGTGCAATGAATCGAAAATATATGAGAGTTTAATTTTTATCATTACATTATGGAAAATAATGAACTTTATCACAATATGCTAATTTTATGAGAAGGACCTAGATCTGTGACAAAAACGGAGGTTTTTGAAAACGCCAGGTTTTGATGGTCAAAACTGTGTTGGTGGCAACTGTCCTGCAGGCGTATTTAGCCATGCGTGAGACTTTCCACACGTCCCGGTCCTCGCTCCTGTCGTCGTCTGAGTTGTTCTGCTTATAATTGCGTTGATCAACGCACCTATGCAGTTACGTGTGGACGGTGATTATTTCAAAAGCAATGTCGTGTGGACGCAAAAATTTTTCTAAGTGGAGGATGGACATGGAGTGACACGGTCATCATTCAGCCACTTGTTAACAGCTCGTCCTTAGAATTTAACTACTTGTACTTTACATCTATAACTCCACAGGACAGCTGTTACAATATCAGAGAGAAGAGTGTGTCTATGGGGGGGTGAATGACCTCCTTAACACGCCACAGATGTGCTCTGCATAGAACGCATCATCGGCTCCCTTTCTGTCTCTGCAGATTGTTTGCTGTCCTTCACGCTCGGCCCAGTTCCCGTGTTTACACATCCTGGTCATCTGTGATCATGCAAACCGCAGCACAGGTGTGAAGCTGTAAGCGGTCACTGTGGTCACCGACAACAACTTAAGTTAATGTCCTCCTCCTCCTGTGCGTCTTCCCTCTCACACCTGTCTGATGTGTTTAACAGCTTGCCTCACACAACGTCAAACACACAACACCAGTGCACACACAGTCCCTCTGTTTCAGCTCATTTGACTGTTTCTGTGACCCGTCCAGAGACGGATGATTACCGTACTAATGTAAAAACAGCTCCAGTGAAGGCAAAGCATCACGACCACTGACGATTACATTTTCATCATTCATTTTCTGAATAGCTGATCCACTTTCGCAGTTCACGGGGGTTGCTGGAGCCTATCTTAGCTGACTTACGGGCATGAGGTGGGGAGATGCTCTGGACATGATGCTAGTATATCGAGGAACCACACAAAAGATGAACTCATGCACACACTCACACCTATGGACTATTTGGGACAAACCGATCCACGTCAAGTGCGTGTTTTCGGAGGTGGGAGGAAACCGGAGAATCCGAATAGAACCCACAGACACAGGGGGAACATACAAACTCCACACAGGAAGGACTCAAACACAGAGGCTTCTTGCTGTGAGACGACAGTAGTACCCACTGTGTTACCCAAATAAATGTTTTCTACACAAAAATGAGAGTAAAATCTCTTCGTTAAACAAACAGTAGCAGTACAGAAGTAGACGACAGGTCTTGAACTCTCACCAATGACGAAGGCCTCTTTGAAGGTGGTTCCAGTCACGTTGTACCAAGGTGGCCTTCCGGCAGTGTAGATGGTCCGCTTGCTTGTTCTCAGCAGCGGGGGTTCGGTCTTAGACTGGCTTGTGGTCCTTTTTGGTGGGGATAAAGATGGCGTCAAAGGACACCGGGGCACCAGGTGTGTGAGGCCATCCAGGGAATCATCTCCACTCCCCGTAGAGTTACTACGAGGACAACACCTGACAAGATCAGGGCAGATTACATCAGCTCTATTCTACAGGTTTAGCTCACAGATATAACCGAGATATATCATTATCATTTTTATTATTATTATTATATTATAATTAAATAAATAATTTTATTATATTATTATTATTATTATAGATATCATATCATATTATTTTTTCATCCATTATTTGCCATCAGAAATGCCTTGTCAGATCATAATTGGCCCCATGCTGCTGCTCCAACACAGGCAAGTAATTCTATAGTACCAGCAGGTTCCACAATGCTAACTACAGGAGCGGTCTCACAGTCAAAGGGCTATGATTGACAAAAAGACCTGAAGAACATCAGCGAGGCCCCTAACATTCTAAATAACAGCCCAAATGTGATCATTTGAAGCGTTCACCTTTAGATGTGTGGACCTGCTGATACTACGCTGTCCTGCAGAGATATGAGAGAGCCTGGGACCTCTAGGATCTCCCTCTGAACTTTCTCTCCACAGTGATTTCTCTGTTGTCGATGTGGTTGAGGGGGAGGAAGGAGGAACTTGCCAATGCTCCCCAGGAAATCACATCAATGCCCAGGAGACAGCATGGCATGAGGTGGGGCCAGCATTCATGTGAGTAAGGCTGTCATCATTTGGCTACGTCACCATCTGCACTGTCTTTCACGAGTGTGCATGGAGAGGAACTATAATAAAACTTTCTTCATCCCTTTAGTGTCTGGAACTGTAGGATTGAATCAGAGAATCTAGAATGACACTTTTTGAGTGTCTACCTCTGCAAAGACAAATAACATGATGAGTCTTTTTAGCTCACCAGGATCTGCAATAATATGTGACGTGTTCCATCCTGGAACCTGTACCTTCTACTGTGGTTTGTGTAAAACCTGTCCAGTAATTTTGAATTAATCCTGCTGACAAACAGACCAACAGGCAAGGGCAAAGACATAACCTTCTTGATGAGATCAGTAATGAGTGTGATTGGTCCGTACTAGTTCTGTTGCTCGTTGTCTGTTAGATGTTTACTTCACAGTCCTGTCTGCATGTCAAACTGACCCGAAAGAGGCATTGATGATAAGAAAATATCTTCCCGTGTGTGTGTCAGTGACTGGCAACTAAAAAGTACCAAACAAATATAATGTACTGTATGCATAAGCTTGTTTTCAACTGATTTGTTCAAGTCCCTGAAGAGAAGGTGAAGAAATCTGTGTGGTAGATGGTGTGTGTGTGTGTGTGTGTGTGTGTGTGTGTGTGTGTGTGTGTCAGGGGCCTGTACACACACATATACATACATGCATGTGACTAACAGATTGACTAACACTAGAGTGGACAAAAAATTTCCGTAGGGGGATTATTACAGCTCATCTCATTTCGTTCATTTTTTAGGGAGGACATAATAAAAACACAATGCATTTTTCCAACTACTAAATAACCAAACACTTGTTCAGATAACCCACCCCTTTAAAAACATGTGGCATTGTGTGTGAATGCCACAGGTGGGGCACCATGACCAGGACAGGGTCATTGGTGTGTTGAGGGCGGGTCAGGTCACCACTCTGGTGAATAGCTGGAGTGGAACGCTCACAAGTGTTATGTACTCAGGGGAACACTAGAAACCATGAGCAAAGTGTGTATGAAGTTATTAGTGAAGCATCCAGTAGATTTCATCAAATCTGCTCTTTTATTACATAACTGAAATATAGCTTTTGATGTATAAGATATATAAAAGGTGCTCGCATTAATTAACCAGCTGGTTTATTCTTTATCTTGCGTGGGCTGACCGGACAGGTAGGGAATCACACAACAGGATGTGTGTGTCCCTGACACACACCTGTCACCCTCCTCATCCTCACTGCTACGTGTTTGTCCCTTCAGCAGCACAGATCCCTCCTCACTAGGACTAGATTCAGTCAGAGGACATTCAAGTAGGTTCGTTTAGGTTTAAGGTGTATTCTGTCAGATTCATCCCCACGTTTATAAATGATTGGCAGCAGACTGTGTGCGTACCGAGAGACGTCATCCATCACGTCGACCGTTATGATTGAGTTCAGAGAGGAAGACACACATGTTTCTGATGTCAACGAATTGCTGCCAGTTGTTTTATAATGCAGCTTTAGTTATATTTGAAATGTAAACTTTTATTTTATCCTTCATTTTCGTTCCCTGTGACCACACCGACACAGCTCGGGTACAACTGTAGAAGCTACCCGTTTGCTTAGCTAACAGCTAACTGACGTGAGCCGTTTTCCCTCCGTTGCTCTTCCACGTTGTTCTGACGGAGACGCAAACATTATAACCTCGATTTCACGACATTCTCGCCTCTAATTATTTACCTGGGATTCGACCGGTCTGCGTCCATTCCTCCATCCGTCTGCTGTTCGTCTGATTTACTGTCGGTCATCATTGTGTCCACGTCTCCTCCGCGGTCGCGCGACACGGCGCGGAAACCAAACAGTGAGTGCGTCATGACGTCACCAGACGTTCTTTGATGTTGTATTTAAAGTCATCGGACAGCAGCCATTTCAAATTAGTCGTTTGAAAACGACGTGAACTATGCCACTAAAAGTTATGGTTTCTTATTTGTAGAAATTAAATAATCATAAATTCAGATCAGTGCATTTTCCACACCAACTATTTGTTTTTGTCATATTGGTGAAGCCACCATTTGATTAATATTTTCCCCAAAATTACAGAATATTTTTTTTCAGTCATGAGTGGACCCGTTATTTTATAAACTGATAAGCGGAGAAAACATAATGGACCCAAGTATTTATTAATATAATAGAATGAAACACTTTAACAGTTTCTTTAAGTTAATAAACAATATATTCATTACAGTCTATATTTTCAAATAGAAGGGTCGAGTCATTTCTGTGCGATTGTATGTCCTATGTCCTTGGATGTTCTTGTATGTTCCCCGTATCCTGCGTAGGTTCTCTCTTCCCCGGCTTCCTCCCACCTCCAAAAACATGCAGTTTAGGTGTATCACTCCGAAGAAGGATGGATGGATGGATGGATTTAACTGGCAATTTTAAATGAAAGCACAGAGAACGTGAAATAAATGAAAGCCGATTACAACTGACAAAATGTCATGCAGTATCCTACGGGACTTGAAAGCAGCATTAGGTCGTGGAGTCATGAATGATGACTAGACACCTCAAACCCACTCCACCCGCGAAATTCACTTTATGACTGCATCCCTGACTGTAATACCACTGTTGTTCAACACAGATCTATAGACTTAACACGAAAATATTAAATGTAGTTGTTATAGCTGAGGTTTTAGTCGTTTATAATCATTCACAAAGCAATGAGAAACTCATAACGCTCGAGTGGTTTTCCAGTATAAATGGCCTGACTAATTATTTTGTTATGCCACATTTCCAATCACACTGTGGGACTAAGTGATTTTGTAACGTGTGTTAGTTGAATTCCTTTAAACAAGGGGACCTATAGATATTGCAGCTTATATTTATTGATTTTTTGTCTTCACAATACTGCCTCACAATACAGTTTCTGACGATTTCAATGTATTTTTAACCATGAAAGCGTTTGGGCCAGTTACTTAACTGAAGATAAAGGAATATTTGATATAAAAATTAGAATTACTTTATACTTTTGGCATAAATTGTATTTTTTTTACACCGGAATATTATTTAGTTTTGAAGACGGGTAAATGGGTACTTTTTGCATGCCTTTTAGTGATAAACTATGTTTCATGTTGATGCGGCCCATAAATCCGCTTTCATGCAGTCAGACAGAACTAAACATATGGAAGCTAAGAAATATTCTGGAATGCAGGTCTACACTGATCTACGTGGTAACAGAGACTCACGAAAAATTTAATCCTAAAAAGCCTAAAATTTAATCCTACCTGCAAAAATCGATCATTTTCGAAGTTGATAAATTTAAGAATTTATTTGAGTCGTTATTGTGATCTGTGTCCATCTCGATGCGTTTCTAGTGATGCTCGTCCCGTGGTGACTCGCCCACCGGGGGTCCTGCGTGTGATCAGTCACACTCAGAACTGTGAAGCCCATTTGTCGTGAGTGTGACCACAGCAGCTGCAGTGATAGTGTTCCTTCTCACTGTTACTGCAGCTCCATGTTCGAGAACCTACAAGCAATTCCAAAGCTCCCTCACAAAACCCTCCTCGGGTTCCTCCTCCTGCATCCCAGCAATGATTTATTCCATTATTCTGGGGTCTCGGTGCTCACACAAATTAGCCATCGGCTGACTTTTGCCCGCGTCGAACGAATCAGGGAAGCGGACCTGTCGATTCTCAGCAACTCCTGCAGCAGCATCCAAAGAAGAGAGAGGGAATAAAAAAAAAAAAAAGCATCTTTAATTATTTTCTCGTCAAAGGAAACTCTTCCCAGCTTGAATAAATGGATAACAACGCTCCAAATTCGGAAAAATCTCAACTGATACACGAGAAGAATGCAAAAATGTATTCTCTGAAACTGCAAAGGTGAGAGAATATATTTCCTGTGTTGGTAATACTGATTCACGTGGAAATGCGGGGTTGTGTTTATTTCTGGCGTCTAAAATGTATTTAAATATTTGATTAAGCCAAGTTCAAGAAAAGTGTTTTTGCGTGATTAATCGTGGTTAATTATAAGTACACCCAGAATAGTTTGCGGTCAGCACATCCTGATGTCTGTGGAAACCTGCAGAGTTGCTGCGTGTCTGACGCGTCCGTGGCGCATGGCGGCAGCGGTCCTTACCGGCTGCATGTTAAGCAGGCTGCCGCTCTGACGGGCTGTTTTATGTGAATGAACAAATTCATTTCCATGCTTGGCTTGTTTCTGGACAGCCTGTGACAAATAGCTGCGGGGCCAGTTCACTGAGAAACGCTAAAAACTCATCATCAGTCATCAGGGAGGCATGAAGCATCACCCGACACGCTCAGGGTGCGTGGGACGGAGAGCCACGGAGATCAGCGAGGTTAATGCTGGACTAAATAAATGTACCGGGAGACTATATAGAAATCCGCTGTGATTTATAGTATAGGATATGTATACAGTATGTATATATAGTTTATATCAGAATCAGTAACATATATATATATACACACACACACACACACATCAGTAATTTTCAAATAAGAAACCGTTGTCCTATAATAATGACTACGTTTGAAGGATCTGTTCCTGTTATCTAAAAAACGAAAGAAAAAAAAAAAGCTGCTTAAATGTTTATTTATGGTTCATTCTAATATATATTCAATAATATGGGCCAGTTTTGCAGTCATTAAAAACATACATGTAGGATAATAAAGACCTACGCGATAACTTAATAGTCAGATTTATAGCCTTACGTATGATTTTGTTGGCAAAATATCCGCACAAAAAAAACCCAAATGAAAACGATATTTTTCATTTCGTTTTTCTTTTCTGTTCATTCTTACTAAAGCTACTGCAGAAACCAGTTTTCATTACTGCAGAAACGTTTGTCTTTTTTTTTTTTTTTTTTTTTTTTTTTTTAATAAAACCGGCCTAAAGGCGGAGTTCAGGCCCGATCACTGGAAAATATCCCCTTATGGATCCGGATCAACAGGCCCTCAGCTGCTCCTCGTCCCACCAGTGACAGATATATACTTTAAAACAAGATGAAAACCCTCAAACGTTCTCACATGGGCTGGCTTTCACCTCTCGGAGCCAATCAATCACCAATTACCCATGAAACCAACAACAAAAAAAATCAAAAAACGATTCATTCCGGCAGAATTTTATGGTATTGGACTCTGATTGTATACATCACAACCTTTAAATTATCTCAGACTCTACAAACTGCCGCTCATCCAAATAAAAATGACACTAGAAATTAAATCAATTATCACGTGGGTCCAGGGAGCGGGTCCTTCTTGCGTGCGTTTTTGCGCGTGTATTTGCGGGAGACACAGAGATGTGCATATGGCACCATATTTGGAATTTCATGCACCATTTGCACTGCGGGGATGTCCGTGTGTGGGGGAGGCCTTGTCTCCTTTAGCATTTTTCGTCCAGCTGGCAACAAGGTGGTTTATCGTCAGTGTTTGCAGGAAGACGAATAAAGTTTGATTTAAAAAAGTGAATTGAGTCATGCTAGAATAAATTAAATACCACTGAAATGGTATAAGTACTAATCAAAGTAGCATCTGTGGCAGCTAAAGGTGTCAACACAGTCTAAAGATGAATACTAGTTGGAATAGTTTAACTTCAAGTAGCAGAAGTAGATGTAGTCAATATGCATGATATCATATTACATAATATTATACCACTAATGACCGGACTGGAATTAGCCCCAAACCTGCAAAGCACAAGAAGTTATTGAGAACGCATGGACGGATGCTTCATTACTAACACTTAATGACTAATGATGGCTGCAAAGGCAGCTGTAATGTCAGCCACAGTAAAGCCCAGCTTTATCCTCAGGACATAATGTATTAATATAGTTCATTATTTTATTTCATGTTTTTGTATTTTTACAAAGTAAGTCATAATTAATGTTTTATGAGGAGTAGTAAAAAGCATAACATTGGCTTCCAGTAGAAGTATCATTATAGAACTATTAATAGTTCTATAGTACATAATATATAGTATAGTATACTGTAGTTTATAGAACAGGAACTTCAGACGTGTACTTGGAAATGATTCTGTTCACACACCAACACAATACAAGATGCCATCTGATGTAAATTAAAAAAAAACAAACTTTTATGAGTGTTTTTGTTCTTTTAGCAGGTATTAATGTGAATCAGGCAGTTTAGTGGGTTGAGTTGTGGCTGACAGATTTATTGATTCATAAACTATTTGCTAATGCTTAATAGATCAGTTATAAATTAATAAAAACATTTCAGTTTGTCAGGTTATAATGTTAGTCCTCCCAGCATGACACCTGGACTTGTTTTTTTTTTACCTGTAACACACCTGGAATTTCCATTTTGTGCTCTTCATACTTCTTCTGTTTTCACATTCAGGAGGAAAATGAACTATTTACTCATCAATAGTTACCTGATACCTTTAGTTATATGTCAGTAATGTACAGAACGTAACCTTTAAAATATGACAAATTAATATACGCTTTTACTGTTTTGGCCCTAACTTATAGAGGTAACTAACAGTACCAAGACAAAACAGTTTTCTCCGGGTACGTGGGAGGCGTCTGGGGCCAAGCACTGATCCAAGGGAACTACGGTGATCCGCATCATCAGGATCCAGAATTTGGATGTATCCCTAAGTTCTACCACGTATTACTCTGATCTGGATTCAAATACAGTAAAATTACATAGCTGATGATCCAGACTGTTGAGATTCACAGTGTTTATGGAAAACACCCTTCTGATATATAGAAGGTAATAATGACACGACTTGAACAAAGATCAAATGGTTGATGGAGCTGAATTAATTCAGTTATGGTGTCAGATTTTAGGCATGTTCTTAGGAGATTAATCATTCATTTCATTCATTCATTCATTAATCAATAAAGTTTTATTTATATAGCACTTAATCATGGCAACAGACATTTCAAAGCGCTTTAACAGACAGAAAAACCCAACTGAATCCTCCAGAGCAAGCAAAAGCGACAGTGGCGGTGAAAAAAATCCCCCGTTGAGGAAGAAACTCCGGGCAGGACCCAGACTCTTTTGGGTGACCATCCGCTTTGACCGGTTGGGTGGAAAAGAAATAAAATGAAGATAAGATGAGGGGAGATCAGTCTGAATTAGTGAAATAACGCTGTCCTTTAATGAGGGGCTGCCAAGTTGCCAGTTGCTGCCCAGTTTTGTCTATAACATGATCATTAGATATCTGGTGGCCTTGTGGTGGTGGTGGGCTTCTGGGTACTCGGATCTTTCTCCCACCTCAGTGACTGGTCAGTTCTGAATAGTTGTGTGTCGTTCATTGAGAAGCTGTTCAGAGTGGAACCTGTTCCCTGCTGGGATCAGCTGGGATAGGTTCTAGTCCCAGCAACCCTACAGGATGGAGGGTGACCGGAAATGAATGGATGGATGGCCTACTGGTCAATGTATGACATACCAGGTTTGACTCTGGACATGGTCCAATGTGTCTGTTTTTGTCCCTCTCATTCAAAGTCCATATTCAAATATAGGCAACAATGTCACCCTGTAAAAAAAGACAATTTCATATATTCTGTAAAGTCGGTTTACGATCATACAAAACAAAAAGTCACACATGAAGAAAAGTATGCTTTCTGATGAGGAGAACCAAGAATAAATAAATAAATAAAATGCTCCAGCGAAAAATGATGTGAAAGATGAACAGATTTTATACAAGTTAGATAAAAAATACTAATCTGTAATTGTGTTGAAATAAGTCAAGTTGGAACTAAACGGTATAACGCGTTAATACGGTAAAAGTCCATCCTTCAACTCAGAGCGGTTCCTACTATAAGCAGGAGATAACACATTCAGTTTAATTGGGACTTTCTAACTCATTAGTTTAACGTCAGGAGGTTACTCAGCTGTATTTAACAAAGCCCATTTGTTCTATTGTTTCCTCGGTGATAGCGGTGGTATCCTTTATATTTTGGCAGAACATGAAGGCAGCAGAATAATGGGCTGGGGGTTAATGAGAGTCGGGTCTGCAGGGCTGCTGCACTAGTTTCCATGAATGTTTGTCGCCTCGCTGCTGGTGTGGCTCATGAACTCAGTGTTCCTCAAGAGACTTCTCAAAACACATGACTACATTTTAAAAATACAATTTCAATTATATCAAGTAATTATATACATAGTAAATTGATAAAATGATTTCTGTGAAAAAACAAAAAAGTATTTCTGTTCTCTTTCTCTTTCTGTTATCACTAAATTCTTTTTCATGGCAGCCATTGCTGTGTTAGTCGCACAGCATTCCTCCATGGTGCTGTGATGCAGCAGACTGTAATTAGACACTGTGATTAAATCCACAGTGGTTGTATTTCAGTGGACAGCTCCTCTGAGGTCTCTTCATGTAAAATTCCACTCGACTGAATATGGCCTCAGTATGAGGCCATATATTTGTTAATCTTGAGCTCAAGATTAACAAATATAACAGCAATAATAAACCTTAATGCAGCAACTACACAAAGCCCATTCAACATCTCATGTACTGTATATGCCATACATATGCTATTATGGTATTGGCCGTTGTAAAGGACATACAAATGTTGGCTGGAGACATTATTTTCCTGAATGCCTTACAATTTTTTATAAACACAAAAATCAGCTGGCGTGACTTTATTCTTGCTTAAATTGTAGTTGTAGTAGTAGTAATAGCAATAGTAGTAGTAGTATTAGTAGTAGTAGTATGTCATGTAGACGTAATGTGAATATCTTCTGGTTTTGTTATCACATCATCTGACCCTGAATGTGAATGTATGCATGAATGGTACACAACTCCGTGAAGTTTAAGAAACATTGGAATTACGTGGTTTGGTAAAGAATGAGATTCTAAATGTTCAATAAATGTTTAACATGTAACGAAAAGCATTTTAGAATGTGTGTGTGTGTGTGTGTGTGTGTGTGTGTGTGTGTGTGTGTGTGTGTGTGTGTGTGTGTATACACATATATACTGTATGCATGTATATACTATTAGCAGGAAAATTTTTTAATTTAAGTTGTTCCAATGCATTCTCGGTACGGATCATGTGACCAACATGATCCAAACAGCTCAAAACCTGCATGAAAGAGAAAATAAGAACAGTATGTAGTCATAAGTAGGCAATGCTAGAAAACTACAAAAGTTAGTTCACATTAATACTTTAATATTATACAGTACGTAGGTCTATTCAGCAGCTTTGTGTCTGTAGAATATTAAACATGTTTTACTTTCTCTGCCAACTAAGGATGTATAAAATCCCGTAGCCGCCTCCTGTGTGTCTAAACCGGGCTGTCTCAACCAACTTTAGTGTTTGTTGAATAATTAGGAAATTAATCTTGACATGTCATTTCTGAAGCAGATGCACATGAATTTAGAGAAAATGAGCATTTGAGAAAAAGTTGTGGGATGAACCTGAGAAATCCCCGTCGCATTAGTTAGTGGGTACTAGCTGTGTGAGATCATTTTAAACTAGTTTCTTACCCTTCAAATTGAAAATCAATTTGTTTTCCGTAGTAAAACCTCTACCTTTGGATATATTAATTATGTTTTTGTGTTTTTGTGCTTCTTCACCATTGTTTGCGTCATCTGTGTGAGTATTATTGTATACTGCACTATGGCTGAGATGACTATTAGCCATTTTTATCTCGGTAATAACAACATGCTCTCATTTGAACATTAGCCCTCAGGCTTCAGAGAACTCGACTGTCTTTTATCTATAGAATGTGTGCGTTTGTGTATGTGTGTGTGCATGCGTGTGCGTGTGTGTGTTGGGGGTGTTTTCTGTTATGTCCCAGTGGTATAATTGAACAGAATCCGTTTTCCACTTGGTCGCCTCTTTTCAGAGTGGACATCCTGAGACATGTGTGTATGAGTGTGTGCACACATGATAAAGGCTAGTAATGAAACACTGACAATCTCCCATGTGAAGTGAGTGACATTATGTGTGTGTGTGTGTGTGTGTGTGTGTGTTTTATCTGAAGTGAGCCTGAATTCGTTTTTTCCACCTCATTACCCCCATCATTGCAGCTCTCCCTCTCTGCACACGGCAATAACAGTTGCCAAGGTGTGTGTCAGTGTGTACAGAAAAAAGAGGAGTCAGCATTTTGGTTTATTTTCATGATTAAAGCGTAAAGAAACATGTACCCACATGTGTATTTACCAGTTTGACCATTAACTTGGTTAGCAATTACCATAACCAGGTGGCCATGTTAAAAAAAAAAAGCTCCTCACACTATTGCATAGAATCAAGATGATATTGAGAAAGCAAGAAACAAAAAAGTTTAAAAAAAGACTGGAACTTCCTTTTGTCCAGCGTTTTGGTCCCAGATATCTGCGTTGTCGTGTGGACGAAAGGCGTAACCGTAACAAAAAGCCTCGCTGCCCGACGCCTGACGCCATATTGTTCGCGTGATTCCTCCTGGCTAGATGCGCCGTGATTGGTTGGGCGCAGTGATTGACAGGTAGCGGGTGGAGTTAAAACGTGACACCGTGAGGTTTTCAAGTGAGCTTATTAAAAAAAAACAAAAAAAAACAATATGTATATAGTAAATACAGTGTATATACTGTATATGTGTGTGTGTGTGTGTGTGTGTGTGTGTGTGTGTGTTTAATCTATCCCAAGGCAGAGCCCTTATGTCAGCAGTAGAACCAACATTCAATGCGTTGGGGGGGTAATGGTTAGCATAGCTGCCTTCCAAGCAGTTGATCTGGACTGAGTTTTGGTTGGTTCCACTTGTCTGAACACATGTGCCCCCACTGCCCCCCCTCCATGTACCCTTGAGCCAGATACTGCCTTCAGGGCTGGGTCAAATACAGAGGATCCTCTTCTGGGGGAATCAATGAAGCATTATAAAATCATCTGTGTTAAAGGACAGTGCTGATGAGGCAGTAGGAGAGGATAGGGATGTGGCGTTTTATTAATTCTTAGATTTACACCCTAAGATTTAAAAATGCTCCAGCAGGGCTCAACAGCAAAGAAGAACACAATGAACCAAAATTCTTTCAAACTAAAAGAGACAGAGTCCCTAATCTCCAAGACCGAGGATGGGGACGAGAAAGAGCTCGTCAGTCACTCGCTGGAAGGCACAGACGGACAGATTTCTGCTTTAAATAAATTCCATCAAAATTGCAGATTATTATATCATGTCTGTGTAACAAAGAGTGAATTCCTCATACAAGTGCTGTAATTAGTCCATGAATATGTCGCCGTATAATTTTTTCCCTGCTTTCTTTTGGATAGAAGAATAGAAATAAACCTGCACCTGGATGTACCCCTTCAATGGATGGACCAACTATCCATCTGGCCTTGAAATGTCGTTGTACCATCCCTGTGTGTGTATAATGACAACTAAAGAAAGTTTGGCTTTGTTTGTTTGACTTTTTGAATAAAGACAGCACCGACGTGTTATTTCATAGACACCCAGACTAATGTAGAGGCAAGCATTTCTGCGAGACACATTGTGTTGTTTGGTGGTTATCAACATACACAGATCACTTCTGACTCGACACACAGGCTCTTTAACACACCTCTGTTGTCATTAATGCCCATTATCTGTTTCCCTTCAGCTCCTTTCCAGATTCCAAAGAGGAATACCCCAACTTTACCTTTAAAAATGGAGGAACGGCCGATGCCATTGAGATGAAACGACCCGTTGGCACCCACTGCCACGGTGCTAAAGCTCTGGCGTGTGAAGACAGCGTGGACAAACTGATGGCCAAGAAGAAACTCTACATTGCTTCAGCCGTCTGCCTCGTCTTCATGATTGGTGAAGTCATAGGTAAATCTCCAGAGACACAATCAAGAAAGGAAGAGACAAAAGGGTCAGATGATGGGAATTGTGTCTTATAGAACTGAAAATGGCAGGAAAGCCTTAAATGAGGATATGAGAAAAAAAATTTCGGCTAATCAAATATTACAATTTTACAGAATTTAGGAAAGCATTTTAAATTTTCATTTGGTTAATATCAATCATATTTCATATCATATTCAATCTATTTAAAGATTACAAATAATTAGCGGTTATCACTTCTGCTTTACACGCAGCAGGTCCTGGGTTCAAGCCCCAGTGGAACCATGATCACTTTAATTTTGGCCAGCAGCAGCTCAGTCCACTCAGTCTTGGGCTGGGGACTGGAGGGGTCAGTCAGGACGCGTGTCAGGCAAAGATTTTGGAGTGGAAGCTGACAGTGGGAGGTGTCAGTTCACCTCCTGAGCACTGCCGAGGTGCCCTTGAGCAAGGCACTGTCCCCTTTGCTCATTAAGGGCTCACCACAAAAGAGCTGCCAACCACTCTACCTCCCTTTAAATTTGATTTAAATTAAATGATTATAAACTCTTCCTTATCCACTGGTACCTCTGCACTAATTACCCCCTTGTGAAGAATCACTCTTCATGTTATACCACGGTGAGCAGCATCAGATGTGCAGGCTGTGGCCACACATCACTATCACACTTGTTCAAAACCTTACATGGCTTATTAGAAGAATCAAAATTACAGCAGCAATTTTCATTTGTTTTCTTTAATATAAGTGATTTGTCCCACTTGAAATGAAAGAGACAAAAATCTTGTTCTTCATGAGATGTGTATTATGTTATATGTGAGGGTCCTGCTTTGGCCGGTCCAGTTGTGGCCTGGCTTAGTGTCTGCTATAGAAGAAATGACACATATAAGCACTATATGATTAAGCACTACATAAATAAAACTTGATTGATTGATATACACCATTCAGACATAACGTTTTGCTCACATTAAGACATTCACATTTTGCACAATGACGTGTGCTGTTGCTTGTGATACAGAAATCCTTCCTTTAACTCTTGGACTGTAAAATCTGTAGTTACTCTTTTTTTTTATCAGCATTTCTAATACTACTACTAGTAAAAGCAATTAATGATTAGTATCCAAAAATAAAAAAAATCTTCCGGCTTAAATTTATCTTATTTTTCACGTTTAGGTACACTTTGTCCAGGTTAATGGCTTTGTTTGCTTCTACTTTGAACTTTCTCAAAAATGAAAAACTCTCATCCAGTTTCACAGCTTGTTCTTCGATTTGCATAAACTCCGTCAGGCATTCCATCTTAAAAGAACCACATTTCGTTTTTACTTTGGCTTAGTGAGTGGACGTGTCGCTGCCTGTTCGTTTCCAGCCGTTAACTCGCTAACCTGCACAGCAGCAGGGCCGTCATTGCTGATTGGCTGCGTATGATGCAAAATGGTACAGAAAACAATATTATTGGTCTAATTAATTAGATAAGTTCTAATATTAGATATTACTTAATACATTTGTATCAAACTTTAATATGTGCGCTGCATACATGGTCTTGTGCGCTGACAGTGTGCGAGCAGTGCAAAATTGCGAATGCGCGGGGTTTAGGGGGAACTCTGGTCATACGAAAAACATTGTTAGGATGCTGGTTCATGTCTTCTGTCAAACTGGTCTTTCTCCGTTGAGCTTGGTGATGCCTCCTCTTCTGCTCCTCTATCCCAAGGGTCAGTTTAGGTCCCCCATTTATTAATTAAATACATTTGCTGCTCCTTCTAGGGCAAATCATGCATTTGCGATCTTACTGATTTTGATTGCTATGTAGATGACACCCAGTTATACTGTGCGTTCTGCATTATATCCACCTACAATGACCTCAAAAAATGATTGTCGAAAAATTTCCTGAAGCTCAATGACTCCAGATCCAAGACTAGTGTGAAAGCCTTACCTAGTAACGCTTAGAAGGACACCAGAAATCTAGGAGTTATATTTGATTCTAATTTGTCCTTTCATGCTCAGGTGACTAAAGTAGCAGTCCTGGTTTTCTCAGCCATAACAAATTAAATTCTGCTCATTCTTCTTGTTCTCCGGTCATCCACACTTTTATTTCCTCTGCAGTAGAATCCTGTCGTGTAATTTATTCTGATATTAGCAGGCGAACCTTTCAAAGAGAAGTGACCACATTACACCAGTTCTTGCTGCCCTTCACTGGCTGCCTGTGAGACCAAGGGTCACTTATTAGATTTTGCTGCATGTTTTCAAAACCTCAAATGGTTTTGCTCCCTTACCCGTAACCTCCCCCCAAACTGCTGTATGAGGTCACCCCCCCCCCCCAATAGTTCCATATTCCCGGAGATCTCAGGCAGGCCAAATCAGTATCCACCTTTTAATCCCCTTTTACAACACACGTTTATACTATGGCTTTTTTTTTTTTTTTGTAATAAATGGTATTTGCATTTAATTAGGTGTTAACAGACCTTGTTTTTCTTAACTTATCTTATTTATCTTATTTATCGACCGGGCTTACTGGGACCTTCTGAGACATATTTCGTACTGTCAAATGTGAAAACGTGTGTCAGCATGACAAATAAAGAAATAATGTGTATTTCATGAAATTTATTAACATCAAAGCTAATGAATGAGTGCACAATGAAAAATTACGAGTATTAGAAAATACTGTATCAGAAAAAGACATTGAGTCGCTGAGACAATTATTAGCGTAGATTCATTCACACAGTATTACTGTATGTAATAAGGCTGATTTTCCTCAACGTTAATGATGGTATAAAGTAGAATGTCATCTCTTTTATGACAAGTATTTCTCTAGAGTATTAATATGCATTGGCTGCATTAAATCTCAGGTTTAACAAACCTGAGTTGAGGTAGATGCTGTTCGAGATGCTGCAGTCCAGAGGAAGACTTCACAGTTGGTGACAGTCTCCTTATCAGTAATAGATAGCATTATGTCAATTTTAATTGACAGTTACATTAATTACATTTACATCCGGAAAAAACATGCTTCTTATGAATAATAGGTTGTGTTGGCCCGTAGTGGCGTCGCACCCAGAACCAACTCAACATTCTAACCCTGAAATGTTGTTGTACCTTGTATGATGACAATAAAACTTCTTAATCTTAATCTTAATTAGAAATTATTTAGTATACAAATATAATCAAGCCCTACAACTGGCCGCTAATATTTCTTAAACGTGTGTTCTGGTTTCCTACAGGAGGGTATCTGGCCCACAGCTTAGCCATCATGACTGACGCTGCCCACCTCCTGACAGATTTTGGCAGCATGATGGTGAGCCTGTTCTCCCTGTGGATCTCCTCCAGACCGCCCACCAAGACCATGAACTTTGGTTGGCACAGATCAGGTCAGGACGTGAGATCGTGTTCCAGAAATGATGGACGGAGTGAGAGAGGAGGAAAGGATGACTGTCTGGACATTTCATTGCATTAACTAGCATATGAGTATAAAACCCTTGGAAAAGTCCTTGGTTACAATCATGATGTGTCATAATTGCCAATATTCAAAATTAATTATCTGTTATATTTTTTACTGTATATATTTACAGTAAAATATGCCTCTTTGAATCCAGATTCGATGCTGACTTTGGTACAGATAATGCTGAGGCAGGATGTGATTTCTAGAGACAGTGAGAGTTAGTACCTACTGGTTTACTATCATGTAAAGTAGGTACTTTACCTGCGTCTGCCATCGTAATGTGTCCACAGATCTTGGTATTTGCTACTTTGAGATGTGGCCTCTTTTATTTAATTTCAAGTCCTGCTGGGACATTTGAACAGACGTGTCCTTTTGTAGAGTAAGTGTGATAAATAGTGTGACTAAGACAGAGTGCTTAAAATTCCTGCGTCTCGTCTCTCTGCAGAGATCCTCGGGGCGTTCATCTCAGTCATTTCCATTTGGATCGTCACTGGGGCGCTGGTCTATCTAGCCATCGAGAGGATCATACACAACGACTATGAGATTGATGGCCGCGTGATGTTAATCACCTCTGGGTGTGCCGTCATTGTTAATATAATGTGAGTGGTTCCGAGCATGATGTCTGTTAATATAATACATTATGTAGCTGTTACAATGAAAATCAAGCAGCTCATTGACGACTAAAAGTTCTTCATGAATGCCTCGCTTCCACTGGCTTCATCTTTTGGGAATTATACAGAACAAACTTCAAATTTCCCAGGAGTTTAAACTCATATTAACCAACATTCTCTAGAATAAAATTCTAGTGGAAACTCCTGCTATGTCTAAGGATACATGTCTTTGTTAAGTGCATCATATGGAGACCACATGCATCCACATTACTGATACAGTATCAGATGTCAAACTACTCATTCAATAATAGAAGTGGATCAACTTTTAGCCTTCTCTATTCACTATCTTTAAATAAATAAATGACATGTCGCTGTCCACCCGTCTGACATTTCCACATGGTGATGGATTTACAGAATGCAATTGCAAAGTTTGCCAACACCCAGAGTCACCTTAGAATTACATGGAAAAAAAATGGAAACCACACCAAAGTAAAACTGGTCAGATTTCAAAATGTCAAAATTCACAGGTAGTCATTATGCTTAAAAAACATAGAAAAGTTTGATGAAGCTTGTATGTATGGTTTGTGAGATGTTTTTTTTTTACATAAAATTAATTAAAATACAGGGGGTTCAGTTACAAATTTAAATAGACGTCTAGGTCATGGAAATAGTACTAAGAAATAAAGAAAGTTTGAACAACAACACAAACATTAACGCTTCAAAAGTTACACCTATGAGACCAGGTGAAAAGATACTTCGACACGTCCATCACTTCTGTTTCTTTTCTTTTCCATTAATGCAAACCTGCGTCCAGAGAAGACCATCTGACTCAGTTTACTCTGCTTCTGTTCAGTGGAAGCGTTAAAGACGGGTTGAGACAGTTAACACACCTCTCTGCTCCTGCAGCATGGCCTACATCCTCCATCACTCCACCACCTTTCACGCCCATGGCAGTGGTTATCACCACATTGACGAGGACGGCCAGAGTCCCATCGCTCACAGCCACTCCCACTCGCTGTTCGGTGGCCACGGCAACACGAGCGTCCGGGCCGCCTTCATCCACGTAGTGGGAGACCTGTTGCAGAGTGTCGGCGTCATGGTGGCAGCTGTTGTCATCTACGTTCGGGTCAGATATACATTACTTTCACATTAGGGTGAGACTGGGTGGATGCTCGATAAAAAAATCAGAATATAACCCAGTCGATTATTTGTGTGGTTTGTATTTGAATGGAATATTCTTTGTATAAAACATATTAAACATGCTGAAACAAACATAACATTTAACATCACAGTAATCACATGTAAAACTCCCTGTAAAGGTGTGTTTTAAAGTGTCCAGAGTGCTACGTAAACGCTTATTTTATTCTGTTTTAATAAGGGTAATATTTCTATCATCAAGATGTTCTCCTCTGCCCTGAGGGCCTTAATGACTCGTGACTGTGAAAAACATCATCTGATGTCTCTGAACGGACTCTTTATAGTCTCCATAAGCTCTTTCCTCTCTTTCAGCCTGAGCATAAAATTGTTGATCCGATCTGTACGTTCCTGTTCTCCATCTTTGTCCTCTGCACCACCGTCACCATCCTACGAGACGTCTTCAGGATACTGATGGAAGGTACTTCACGCTGACATAGAGCTTTGCAGAACATTTGGATTTTACAATGACAATGAGTATTATATAAAAAGCCATTGTCATGATTTTATACAAATACATAAGTGTGTTATTTAGTTATGATAAAATGATTAATTAATCAGTCATTTCTGTGTTTAAACTTTATGGTTCTTCACCACATGCAGCTCCAGTTTCTCCTCTTATTTTATTCAGTGATTTTAACACACATGGATTATTTAGACTTGTCAGGTTAAAGTGATCACTGATCATCTTGATCAAACTCAGAACTCTATCAGGTACACACAGACCAAAACGTTGAACTCATCATTATGATGTCCCCTGAGGTGACGGAGTATTCATCATCTCACCTGTACTAATCACACACATTCTTTAGAGTGTACAGTACACAGACGCTGTTGTTCCAGCTTTGGAGCTGATGAAGAACAAAAGCAGGAGCAGATGGTCACATCCTGGGGGTGTGGAGGTTTTGGGACATTAACAAATTCTCTTTGGACATCATGGAGCTTCCTCAAGAAAACCTTCTGCTGTAGCAGCGGAGCCTGGATCCCGATATGGTTTAAAAAGATTATTTAAACAAAATATTGAAATGATCTTTAACTATGTGGTTACTGGTTAACTGACATGTAAAGAGACTGACTTTATCTGTGCTTAGCGCAACGTCATTCGTTTGTGGTCTGTTTGGTTTTTCAGGGTCTCCTAAGGGAATAGAGTTCAACTCAGTGAAGGAGGTGCTGCTGTCTGTTAAGGCTGTGAAGTCCATGCACTGTCTGCACCTGTGGGCTCTGACTCTGGGTCAGGCACTGGTGTCTGTCCACCTGGCCATAGGTAAGATCACCTGCAGTCAGGTAGAGACCAGACATTAACTTAAAACTACAGGAGCATTTTGTTCTTTATTATACCAGAGTAAAATACAAGCAGTATTTATAATTAAATAGAATTAAACTCATGATTCACATATTAAATGTATGTACAGCCCAGTATAGCAGGGAAACAGGCTCACTGTGTTGATCATCTCTGTCTTCTTGCGTCATCAGAGGAGGGTGCTGATGCTCAGTCCGTTCTGCATGAGGCCACTGATCTCCTCAACACCAAGTTTGGTTTCTACAGCATCACCATCCAGGTAGAGCTCTACTCTGAGGACATGAGCCACTGCTCCCAGTGCAAGGATCCCAGTAACTGACCAACACAATCGAGACTGGAGCTGATGGGTCACCAAATGGGAACTCAGGCACATTTCCATTCCCTCTGGGTGACCTGGAACCCTTACAGCTGCCCTCACAAAGCAGCTTCCTACTGAAGGAGTCAACAGAGGTTTTGATTGAGTTATAAATAAAGTCACAAAAATCATATAAGGAAATCATGCATGAGTTTGTGGTGAGAAAACTGATTATGCTCCATGATAACATGGACGTCCAAACTAACCAGCATTAAAGTCACTCCATTGCATTGAACAACAATTCCCAAAGGGTACATGGAATTTAAAAGAAAACAGGAAACTGAAGTTCTGGGATAGTTTCACAAGTATATTTGGGGTGACGTTGCAGATTGGGTTTGTAAAGTTCTGGCATGTAAATTAATGTCTACAGACAAAATGAAAGTTTCTCCAAAATTCTGCCTGGTTTGCAGCAAAGCCTTGAAACTTCTTCTGTCTTATTTCTCTTGTTGTTTTCCCAGATTCTGAGCCCAATCACCAAACCACCAAACCCAAACTCACATTCGTCTATTTGTGAAATAATTACTCATTAAGAAAAGGAAAAACAAGGCAGTCAGAGACAACAACAACCCGCGTCATCATCACATTATTGTTTTGTGATTATATCTCATCAGGTTTCTGAGATGTGTACCTAAAAAGGTATAAAAGTGAATATTTGACCTTGACCTAGTTTTTCAAGGTCAAGGTTGTGATCTAATTTTTATCCCCTTGCCTTCCCGAATATAATGCCCTTTGTTTCGTCTTTCTATTTTATCCGGTTCCTGAAATATGTGCAAAAAAATGTACCAAAGTTGAAAATTTTTTTTGTATATTTGTCATTTTATTTCGTTACAATTGATTTGATATAAATGAAATTGAATTACAAGAACATTAAAAATGAAAACTATTATAAATTAAATGTTTGTACTCACCGAAAACAGCTGTTCAAAAGGCTTACTTAAACACAAAATACATTCTCCTTTCTGTCCTAAAGAACACTCATTTAGGTAAAACAGGTTAGCTAGTGCAGATTAGCTAGAACAGGTTAGCTAGAGCAGGTTAGCTGGAACAGGTTACCTAGAACCAGTTAGCTCCTTCAGGGATCAGACCCTCCTCTCACTAGAGCTTCTCAAGTGTGCGTCTGCATAGCGTCTGTTTAGCCCCGCCTTGTCAGAGTGAGTATCCAATCACAGGACACTTACATGTCGGGTGAACGTGAGGCCAGCTAGAATGCCTTAACGTCGCCAATTCGTGATCTGATTGGCTATCGCATCTGTCTATTAACTATGTGTTCCCGTTCACTCACAGTGCAGGGGAGACCTGCATTCTAGATTCTGAAGGTCCTGGGCAGATTTCATTCAACCTGGCAACACAAGCTAGCTGAATTCTGATTGGATAAAACCTCTCTAACCTAAAAATAGAACACTAACCCAGTGTTGGCCTATGTCATGTTGTATCCCAATGTATAATTGTATATTTATACACATTTTTGAATACATTCATTTAAAGAAAATGCATTAAAATATAATTAACTTTTATCATAATATCATAATTTCTGGTTATGTTAGACCAGCAGAGAAGGCCTTGCTGGCCCTGACCGCCCATCACGGCTGGGTTGTGAAGATATTTGCTGGATAGACGGACGAACACACGAACACTGACAATTACAATACATCACTGCTTTGAAGAGGGATGTAATTAATGGCGGAATGTGTGAAACACATATGCTAGCTAACTCACAGCTAATTTAAAGTATTTGCGAATTGTGTTCAAACCTAGCCAGTGGCAGAGATCAGTATTTGAATGTGTGTCCTTGTGTGTATGTTCCTGAGGGGCAGCAGGGGTCCGTCCTCGGCCCCATTTGAAGCAAGATAGTAAACATGACTTAGTGGTGTGTTAACAAATACAACAAGGATGGAAATCCAGCACAAAGAACAAGAAGGTGACTGATGGTAGTAAACTAGAAAACAAACTGAGTGCAGCCGGTTGATAACACTGCCTAACTTTTAGTATTTGACGTAAATTGAGGAAAACTGCCAGATTTACTGAAGATAAAATAGTTACTTCAGTGATTTTGAGCTGCTACTTTCTGTCTTTGCTGGGTGTGGTACTCATGCACAACATTAATGCAAATGCTAATGTGTTAGCATGGAGCATACAGTCAGTCACAAAAGAATTGTAGTCCTTTCAGCGTAAAACATCTGGTGTAATCAACCAAGAACACATGAAGGAACCGGATATGTGTTGTTCTAACACAAACTTTGTCTCATCTATCAGATGCTAAGTCCACAGCTAACTGTCGTTAGCCTGCGGTCCACTGAAGGTCAGACATGAAAGTTATGATTGTCCAATGTTAACTGGTTGTCCCCAAGATGTCTAAAAAAACTGTTGGCAGATTTGCATGAAATCTGACTTAGAGGTGGATGTTGGGTCAAGGAAGATCTGTTTAGACTTTGAAAACATTCCAGGTATGGAACAAGATTCCAGATCATTTTTCCATTGCCTTGAACACTGCAAGATGAGGACTTTTTGTACAAATTAGTGAATCTTTAGTAAAAGTATTGGACAATCAAAATTACGTAATCTAGTCAAGGGAAATTTGCACAACTGCAGTCAGATCAAAAAAAACAAAAAACAGTATATGTATGGTGGATTTGGTCACAATATTATACCAGAGTGGCTGAGACATGGCACTGCCAACAATATGAAAAATAGCTGAGATAATGCACATTCAGTCATTCAAAAATATTCGATCCATTTGTTAAAGACAATAAATTAAATAAAAAAAGAATTATTTTTGTTGATGATATCTGAGCTACCGAGGATAAAATCAAAAACTCAGATGCTTACCTTGGTGCTGACATAGCCTGGAATCTACTGTCTGACTCACAAAGTTCTTTCTTGAGACACATTAATGAGAGATGGTGAAGACACATTTTAACATATACAAAAACAAAGATTTGCCCAGAAGTAGACCGTTATTCAGCTGTAAATGAATAAAATTGACAAATAATACGACGACCAGCATTCATGTTGGTTAATTTATCAAAAGGCTGATCTTCTTCAGACATGAAGTTAATGTTCCTTATGAGACCAACATGGCTTAGGTGTTCAGTCACAAAGAACGACCACTCTACTGATTGTGCTGAAGGAAAACGAGAACATGTCAGACTGAGAAAGCGTCCAGCGTGTCTGAGCAGAGGTCCGAGGCAGAAACCATTCATCTGCTCTCAGATGACGACTCGTCATCATTCACCACATTTCATTCTGAATTTATCTTTTCTTAATATCAGATCTGTCTTTCTCCCTAACTTCATTTTCTGCAGGGCGACACACTACCAACATGTTCATGTGGCTTGTTTTCTTAGTGTTTACTGCTGTAAAAGAAATATGTGGCTCAGCTTCCATATCCTCCATCATCAACGGGATGTGTCTTCCAAAAAGTTTTGCGGAAATGCTTTTGCAGACTAAACCTTCACGTTTGCCTGCATTACATAAGAAGAAGACGTAAGGTAGAGTCTTTTGTATTCAGCATCTTTTTTTGATTCGAGCAGACAGGAATCAGCATCCTGGTAGAATCACAAGCTTCTGTCTCGAATGAGCCATCAGTTCCTCTCAAACATCTTTCATTGTTTAACACATTTACCTCCCTTTAACGCTTACCTTTGATTCCAGTTGAAGTCTCAGCTCATCTATGCAAGAATCCATACAGCCCAACAATTAAACATGTTAATATCAGTACAACATAGATGATCACGGTGTTGTTCATACATCAACTATCCACTGCATGTTTCATGGAATTCAAGCCTCTTGTGGTGGGTACTAGTTAATAATGCGGACTTAAGTTGAAATAATATTATTTGCACCAATGGTCAGGTGACACGCCCGTCATGTGTTGCTGATGTTTATTGCTCTCCCAGATTGGTACATGTACAATGTAAACGCCTCGTTGACATCCATTTTGAACCAAATACTTGCATGGTTGTTAGCTGTTATTCAATATTTTCAGTAAGAAGTTTAATGTTCCACTGCCATTCAGAGGACAATACCATGCAGAAGATTATTCAAAGCAAAAATCAATTGTTTAAAATTCTATATTTTCATCACTTTATAAGAAGATCCTGTAAATTTAAATACATATTTTAAAATAATGCAAAGTTAGAGCCTAGATAGACGCATCAGCTCTGCAGACAAATTGGAATCACAGTGAATGTAATGAAGACCACTCCATTGGACTGGAATGGTTTGGGTTCTGTCCTCCAGGCAGTAAACGTTTGTTTCATTCCAGAATAACTCTTCCTGTTTGTCCACTTTGGATTCTGGCTGTGGACTCTGGTGTTGAGAATGCTCTGTATTGTGTTGTTTTTGTGTGACTGTTGTAAATATGTCAAATATTGTGTATTCTCTGTGTGACTTTGTGTGTACATGTGTAAATACATGAGTCTTACTTGTACAATCGGTCCTGTTGGTCTAAGTGTTCCGGTGACGTACGAATCCGTGTCTGTGATGTTTTACTTTTAGGTGTGGCTAAATGTTTTGTTTTGTTTTTGTAAAGTGAAATAAAAGCTGGCCCGTTGGCGCCGTGGGTGAGCCGTCACCTCACAATGAGAGGTTCCGGGTTTGATTCATTTCTATGTGGTTTTACATGTTCTCCCATCCCATTGTTTGCAATGCGCTGGCGACACATCTGGGGTGTACCCCACCTCTTGCCCATAATACATATACTATGCATGTATACTATATTTCTCCACCAACACGTGACTCACAAGGAAGAAAAGCTGCTGAAGATGAGATGATCAGAAAATGGATGAATGGAAATAAAAACTTCCAGATGATGAAAAGATGATTATTATTAATTTTATTATTATTGATTATTGATATTGTAACAGGTTTAGCTCGACCATTTAAAAGCAGCAGAAAACTATTTCTGGGGCTTCTGATCATAATGACCCATTTCAGATTTAGTACTTGTCATAGAAAATAGGTATTAAAAAAAACCTTCAGTCTTAATATTAGAAGTCTGATACTCCATTAAACTGAATCCGCATATAAAGATGTTGCAATGTGATAGGAGGCAATAGAGACGCTACCAATTCACAAGAATGTTGTGAATTGGAAAAATGTCAAGGTCAAGAAAAAAAATTTAATGTCAACTTCAATATCTACTCAAATATTTTTATTTCAAAAACATTTTTGAAATGTAACAATTAAAAAACAGCAACAGCAATGGACCAGAAGAAACAGAAAAACCCGAGATAATTGAAACTTGGAGGAAAAGATGTTCAGATAACCTCTGTCAGACACAGTGGCATCCATTAATAGGAACATTTTTCAATTTCTTTTGTTGACACTAAAAAAATAATTACACCTGCAGACATTAAATTATGTAATTAAATAAAAAAAGATGAAAAAACTTCAAACCATCAGATTAACTAAACCAGCAAAAAGTACTGTACGCATATAGAATGAAACAAACACGTTTAAGTAAATTTACATTCAGCTTTTTACTGTAAAAAATTCAAGTATTTTTCCAAGTTATAGACTGAGTTGTTCTTGAAATTATAAAAAATAAAAAATAAAAAAAATAATGATAAGCAATCAATTAAACAAACCAAAAACTAAAATGCAGCTGTTAAACTGTTTCACGCATCTTGCTGTGATGTCTGGAAACTATAAATTCAAAATTAAAAAGTCCAATCATTATAAGACAGAACCTCAGGATTAACTTTAACCCACTTTTACACTTTTTACAACCAAGTCTTTGAGTTTTGTCACCGTCGCTGCTCCAACCGGCGAAGAACGCTGAATAATGTGTCCCTTCAGGTGAGCAGCAGTGGAGAACAGAGGATCTGTGTTGTTGTTTGAATGCGTTATTAACCTTTAATGGATAAACACCACCTGCAAACACAGCAGTGATGTCACAGCGTTCACACAAACCTTGACCGACACTCCTGCACGCCGAGTGCTTTCCTAAAACGATGACTTTCCTGAGAAGAGCTTCTTTTATAAAAGTGACTGCAGCTGATAATTTCCATTTCTACAACACTACTGTGGTCCGTTTCCATAAGGCACTTCACTTCACTTCACTTCCCCCAAAGTTCATGCTTTGAAGCTAACAAACGAGACTGTACCTGAAAACGAGGAGGAAGCAGGTGGTCGTCACTTCAAACAGAGATTGTTGGTGTGGTGAGGCTGACAAAATATTTCTGTCGTTCCCTAAAACCATTTTTGGAGGCGTGAGATTGTCTGAATGCACCCAGCGACACCAGAGTGATCCAGTTGCTATAGCGACGCTGGGCTAGCATCGTCCGTCGCCCTCTGGGCCGCCTCCTCTGGAGTTCTGGGATCGATCTGGGTCTGGCTCCTTTTTAAGAACGTCTTGGCCTGGGAAGTCAACAAACCTCTGAGGCAGATGAGTCTCACCAGGCCCGCCTGGCCCCCAGACACCACCCAGGTGTGGCTGCACAAGTTGGGGCTGAAACGCACCTGAGGAGAGGAGGAAGAGAAAAATGAATCAAATGAAGTCCTGCTCCCTGAGGGACACCACACCGTGCGTCCCAGTGCAGACTCTTACTTGATGACTTTTTGTTCTAGAGGAACTACGTCTCAGTACTTTGCGTCCTCCCTCTGGGAATGACTGAGCTGTCGCTCCTCTCCAGTCAATACCTCTACCTCCTCCTTCCTTCTTTACTGATGTTCATTCATCCCTTTCTTCATCACTATAAATCCTCCTCCTGTGCTTTCGCTTTTATTTTATTCTCTTCCTCCCGTTGAGTCATTCTCTTCCTCTTTCAAACCCATTTATCCCCTTCAGACAAGAAACCAGTCAAAACAAAAAAAACCCCCAAAAAACGCAGTGGCGTTTTATTTTAGAGACGTGAACGTCCATCATTTCCTCCCAGAGGGAATCACAACGCTGTCCGCTCTTTCTCTGAAAATTAAATACATCAAGACCTCAGAAAACTGCTGTCCATCTCCTCGTCCCTCGTTCCACTGAGGGGGGGGGGGGGGCATTTTTCTTCTTTCACACGTTCAGCCGGTCTTTGCAGCTGATATAAACCCATAAAACCATCAGAGGAAGAGGAGACGTCGCTTCGTGTTCTTCATACCACAATGTTTATCTTTCTCTTCTTTGCATGGAACTAATGATAAATTCATTCACTATGTTTGTATGTGTGTGCGTGTGTGTGTGTGTGTGTGTGTGTGTGTGTGTGTGAGCGCACCTTGTGAAGTGCAGCCAGTGGCATATCATCCATGTTGATGTTTGCGGTCAATTCAGTGTTTTTCATGTGTTTCCACACGTCTCTCTTCTCAGCTTTTGTAAATGTCTCCTGGAAGTCAATGAAATGATTATTGTGTTATTATTGATCACTGTATTATTGTTAGCAGAATTACACAAAAACAATTTGACCACTATGCATTCCATTTTTACCACAGAACTACCTTAGTGCACCCTAGAAGTGCTGATCCAGATCAGAATCTGGGTCATCAGTGTCTTACAAAGGAAACACCTCTGTAGTAACTGATCGTATTGTGAAATTTGATCAAATACAGTCTCATTTTTTTCCCATTAACATTTATCTCTTGGACAGTCTGTGTGAATGTTATACTCCTAGGAAAAAAATAAAACTCAAAAGGAAATCAAATTATTTCCAATACATATCAAAAATGTTGCCAGGTCTGATGTTTTCTACTTTTCTGAGCGCCATCGTTAGAACGCGTGTTTTAGTATCGTTAAAGGAGTCGTTTGTCCTCCAGTTTTAATAATTTAAATATGTTTTTTATTTATCTGTAATTATTTTACAAGTGATATAATACCCTTATTTATTTGTGGCCTAGTCTACCTACCATATTGTTGTCTCTGTGGTGGATGTAGTACTTCTTCACAGCTTCTCTGTATGTCTGGAACCTCGGCGGTAGATTTGTGTCTACTCTACTTCCTTCTGCACCTTTTTCATTTCCATTAATGCCCTCATTCCCTCCTTCACTGCCAGCGCCTGACACTTCCGTCTCTCTTCCTTCCTCTTCCGCAGCATCCCTCTCCTCCTCCTCCTCCTCCACCACTTCCATGGCTTCTTTTTCTTCTCCAGTTGCACCATGAGGCACCAGAGATGTTAGGTAGATGGGCTTCACGTCCAAGGAGAGCGAACATATTAATGCAATTGTTAATTTGGGTTAAAACTACATTTATTTCAGCTAAAATAAACATTTGGAAAAGCAAACTTACAAAACGCCGCTCCAGTGCTCGTTTGACATAATGGTAACCCACGGAGATCTGAGGTAATATGGCGAGGATCAGCTCCCCGAGGATGTCTGACGTCACCACGCTGTTCAACCAGTCAGAGTAAGAAATAGACTGCAAAGAAACAGAAAATAAAGTAACCTGCAGGTTCCTGTAAGTTCATCTGTGCACAAAAATAAATGATTTTAGTTGAATAAGTCCACCTGCCCTGAAGTTTTATTTGTGCTGCTTTTTACTTTGAGGTATTTAATGTCCAAACAGACAACGTTTGAGCCTTTCCTATGTCAGTGACTGATGGATAGATATCAACACAGTCACACTCACCCACAGAGTGTGCGCTCTAGGGATCGCAAAAAAAGAGCGCAGATTGAAGTCGACATAATGGACTCCTTGTGACCCATTCCTTCATGAAAGACGAGAAAAACCAACAGTCAAACATCGCAGGAAGGAACGAAACAAATGATCGGACCTGCTTGTAGATTCTTCTGTTGTAAATCAATGAGAAACTCACACATTTTCTACGTCAAAGTCGATTTATCAGCCAAGCAGTAAACAGTTGTTTAATGTCATCCGTGACTCTAGATGAGATTGATGAAACGAAACCACAGCCTTGGACGTCAATAGATTTTATCTTGGGTTGAATGGAGTTGAATCTGAGTAGAAATATCTCCAATAATTTCTCCATTTATAAAACTTGGAATGTTCAGTTTGATAAAAAAAGAACAACCCCAGACCTTCACTAAGAGTCAAATTAACAACTATTACTGCTTTTTCTGACTTTACCTCTCAAATCAAACATCTTCCGATTTACAGTATTCTACTCGACCCAGAACTGATTCTAAACTGGAATCTGTCTCCAAAAGAAATGGATCTTTGTTTCTGTTCCCTCGTCTCCTAAGTACTGTATCTTTCACTCACCAAATTGTTATAAACTGTCAAATGCAAAACACTGAAATCTTTTTTTTTTCTGAGGAGAACGTCCACAGACAGCCGACACTAGTAGGCAGTTGTCACACCAAGTGGCACTAAAATAAGAATGAGTCATTTATAATGGATGGATTGTTCATACAGAGTGGCTTGAATAAAAACTTGTTGAGACATTTTTCTCCTGTTAAATAAGCATGTGGTCTGTTTTGCACCTCAAACAACCGTTATCGAGAACTGTTATGAACAGGATGCCCCACCCTGAAGACGAAACCTGTGTTGGCATCTGCTTTCATTAGACATAGAATACGTAATGTTATGACAGGGAAAAGGCAGTCTTACGGTACGTAGGCGTTTTCCTGAGCCAGCATGATGCCAGATGCGTTCAGCGGCCAATAGATTTCATTGGTCAGGAAGCGTTTGAGAACAGAAATGGGATCACTGAGCCTCCTCAGGTCCCACGTCTTCACCAGGCGGTCGTCTCCCGCCGTCACCAACAGGTGTCTGAGGGAAAAAGAGAAGCAGATTGAAGAATTCAGCAGATGACACGCTGTGTCAAATTTTTTAATTTAGTCCTTAATGTTCCAGTCGGTATAAATGTCTAGTTATCAAAACCTAACTGAGAATCAATGTTAATATTATAGAGATTCTCTTAAATAGGAATTTTAGGCAGCATCTGGACAGCCAGAATTAAACTGGTCTGTAATCCAGAGTGGATGAACTATAGATAATGAGACACGTCTCATTATGTGATTTAATTTATTTAGTTTATTCCTAAACATACATGATGATATCAACACAGCAGTGATCAGCCTTCAGGCACTGAAACACAGACCTGAACCATAAAACTATAAAACTTCATTCTAACAGAGAGCGGAGGATGAGTGTGGTGAGTATAGAGGAGAGGCGACACGCTGGACGTCTCTGAGTAATTAGAAACGCTGTGATCCTGATCAGATGTGTGTCCTCTCCGCTGGGGGGTGGGGGGGACGATGACTCTCTGGAGGATTTAATCTTGTTATCCTTGACATTCACACAACTTTTGGCGTGTACCTTAAAATATATAGCTAACTGTGTAGCGAGGCAACTGTTTATATGCAAGGTATAAAAATAGTAAGTAATAGACAATAGATGGATGCTCAACATAAAAGCAATGATGCTAAAAGGAAATTGGACTTAATCAGAGTGAATATTATACATAATAAAAATCTATAACTGCAGATGTTGGAGTCAGGATTGCTTAGTCTGACATATGGCATTTAAATGACCTAAAATGGTGCTTATAGGTTGATTTTTTTTTTATAATAAAAAAAAAGATTATAGATTCAAATTTAATAAATAACAACTTACGAACAATTCAGCTCACACTCAACCTCTAAGAATTGTGTTTGTAGGTTGAGGACTACATGTGCGTGTTTTGTGAAACGGATTCAGAAATCATGATGAAATAATTAAATATATATAAATTATTCAGTGAGCATTTCCTTCCCCCTACCACTAATTATGAAAATAATATAAAACCATAGATAAATAACGACCGTGAGCTCAATAATAAATAATACTGTCCCATTTCACACAGGTGACACGGTGCATGGCTGGAACTGTACACTGGACTTTTGGGCAGTCTTATGTTAATGAATCAGTTTTATGAGACAAGAAAATGTAAAAAAAAAAAAAAAAAAAAAAAATACACATCTTAGTGGGCCAGTCCCTCACTCTTCTGTTCTCTCCTTTCACAAAACAAAGTTTATCTCTGCTCCCCATCATTCGGTGGGAAAGCTACGTGCACAACACCAATATCCAGTTTTACTGGCAAAGGTCAAAGAGCAAGTTGATGACAGACAAAACAAGAATCGGTTTCCCTGCCAGCTGATGTCCGTGTTCCTTCAAAGATTAATAATAATAATCAATCCTTTATTAGAAACTATTTTTCTCCACCATAATATCACATGTATGAGTGTGGATGGATGGATAGATAGATAGATAGATAGATAGATAGATAGATAGATAGATAGATAGATAGATAGATAGATAGATAGATAGAGAGATAGATAGATAGATAGATAGAGAGAGAGAGAGAGATAGATAGATAGATAGATAGATAGATAGATAGATAGATAGATAGATAGATAGATAGATAGATAGATAGATAGATAGATAGATAGATAGATAGATAGATAGATAGATAGATAGATAGATAGATAGATAGTTAGTTAGTTAGTTAGTTAGTTAGTACAGGCCTGTAGGCATGCAGCCAATGGGAGGTGAAGGTGGGCAGCTCTTGTGTGGCGGATCCCAAATGAGCAACTAAATTGGGATGGCGTCTTGCTCAAGGGCACCTCAGCAGTGCAGTGCTCAGGAGGTGAACTGGCACCACCCACTGCCAGTTCACCACCCACTGCCAGTCTTGAGCCAGCAACCCTCTGGTCCCCAGCCTAAGGCCTAGTGGATGGAGCTACTGCCGCCCCTGTAGCTCAAAGCAGTACGAGTCACTAACCCTGCTGCGGTTTAAACACAGAGGTGTTTAATGTCAAACTGTGAGGTAATCAGAGAGATACACCTGATATTTGAATGTCCGTACCTTAGATACCCAGCATTAACACTCAGTCTTGTGTGAAGGGCAAAAAGTTTGTAGAGTTTGCGGTGACTTGTTCATCAGGGTGTACTATTCCTTACAAATGAAAGATAAATGGTTTCTCCAAAAACATGGAAAACACAAAGCTTTATTTCCTTAGTCGAAATAACTTAGGAGTCGGATGTTGATCAGTGTCCTCTGAGCTGAGAAAGACTGACGTTCAGTTTTAGTGGACGTGTGAATGAGTTTCCTCTGAATGGAGATGGAGATGGAGATGGCTGCATGCCTGCCTTCGTTCCCTACAGACTGAATTAGTGCCTGAATAGAATGGAGAAAGGACTTGATGTCAAACTTCAGAGCAAATCTCTGCCTCCAGTATTTATTGTGCTGCTTTTGGCAGTCACACGGCAGCGCTGCCTTTAACCCTTTAATTATCTGGGACAAACGCAGATGAAAAAACAAGAAACATAATTAGAAAACTATAATCAAAAATTTGACAATCTATTAGAGAATTTGACAATCAATGGGACCCATTCTCTCCTCGATGACACTGGTTTCTCCAGGGTTTCTTTGTTGCCTGCATTCTATTTTTACATTCTTCAACTAGAACCACTTGCATGTGCTTGAGAAGTGAAATCAATGGCTGACACATTTGTCCAATATGCTTGCGCGTACAACATTTACACACCCATCATTTTGCATTCAACTGGATCTGCGTGAACTCGTGTCACGGCAGATTTCTGGTGTCAAATGTGACATCAGTTGTTGAAAGAATCAAGATAACGTTAGATAAGAACATAATGAAGTAACGAAACGGTTTCCGTCCCTACTATTCATCAAAATTCTCTGTTATGACATCATAATATTTTATTATTATCTTGCAACAATAATTATTAAAGATTACGATTCTTTCCCTTGATCCCACATTCACATGTGACTAAAGAAGGATGTAGCTCGGGTCTACAGGTGAGACCTGAGTCAGTGTTCACCTGGAGGCGGGACAGAAGGCCAGAGCTCGGACGGCGTGGTCGTGAGCCAGGATGCATCGGTAGGGCGTCAGGCTGAGCGACTTGTCCGGTTCTCGCACTCGCAGCAGCGCTGACTGAGTGGACAGATCCCACAGACCGACCACACCTGGAAGAGCATAAAACAGCAGAAAGAAACAATTTATCAGAGCTTAAATTGAGATGAGAAGACAAACAATTAATCAAGAACATCTTATAAAGTAATCAGGTCACACCATCGTAGAATCCAACAGCCATTATGTTGTGCGGTTTTTGAGGCAACCAATCCAAAGTCAGGACTTGTCCACTCTTCTCATGGCGAGGGGCTTTGAAGGAGCCCAGCTTCAGTGTCAGCACCGCTTCTGCCTGCAAGGGTGGAAACAAACAAACAAAGTAATTATCACAACAACACGTCTGACATTTCTACATTCTATCAGTTGGGTCAATAAAGAAGATTGTAGCATCAGATTAGATAAAGAAGAGAAAAGTGTATTTTTACCTGGTATACCGGCAACGACTGGCTGGCTGTGAACAGAAACACATCACACTTAATGAAATCCACTTTACAATGAACAAAAAATTATTATTGACTTTTGAAGACATACATATACATTAGAACTTCGAGATGCGAGCTGCTCATGTGAGTTATGTGAGATACGAGTCGTCACTCTGTCCATGTTTTTGTTCGACAAATGAGCAAACTCTGAGACACGAGTCGTGCTTCAGAACACCACCACTAGTGGGCGGATGGATACAACATCAGTGAGACCGCATCAGAAATCAGAAAAGGTTTTATTGCCAAGTACAGTAAAAATGACTGTCGAGGAACTTGACGCGGTGTCGGTGCATTGAAGGTGGAAGAGAATAATAGAGAATGAGGAATAGGAACAGGAACAGAAAGACTATTTACAATTCACACTACGGTGAGTTGAGATATGCTGTATAAGGATGGTGTTTGCAGGCGAAGAAAGGAAGTCCAAACAGTAAACTGTCTTTGCAGACTGGTGAGGGGCGGATGGTTACCTGGGGGGGGGGGCATTATTCATGAGGCTGACTGCAGTGGGGAAGAAGTGGCGTGAGGTCCTGGTCCGGATGGACCGTAGCCTCTTGCCAGAGGGGAGGGTCTGGAAGAGGTTGTGGCCGGGGTGAGAGGGGTCAGCGGCAATCCTGGCTGCACGTCTGCGGGTCCTTGTGTCGAATAGTTCCTGGAGATGTGGGAGGCTGCAGCCGATGACCTTCTCCGCAGAACGGATGACACGCTGCAGCTTGGCCTTGTCCCTGGCCGTGGCAGCAGCAAACCACACTGACATGGAGGATGTGAGGATGGACTGAATGGTGGCAGTGTAGAAGTTGACCAGCATCTTCGCAGGGAGGTGAAACTTCTTCAGCTGCCGCAAGAAATACATCCTCTGCTGAGCCTTCCTGGTGAGGGAGCTGATGTTCTGCTCCCATTTGAGCTCCCGGGTGATGGTGGTGCCCAGGAAGCGGAAGGACTCCACGGGGATCACTGGAGTGTCACAGATGATGACGGGGGGGAGGGCAGGAGGGTCTTTCCTGAAGTCCACTATCATCTCCACTGTTTTGAGAGCGTTGAGCTCCAGGTTGTTCCTGCTGCACCATGATACCAGCCGGTCCAACTCACTTCTGTAGGCCGACTTAATCCCATCAGAGATGAGGCAGATGAGGGTGGTGTCGTCAGCAAACTTCAGGAGTTTGACAGAGTGGTGACCACATGTGCAGCAGTTAGTGTACAGGGAGAAGAGCAGAGGGGAAAGAACACAGCCTTGAGGGGATCCAGTGCTGATAGTCCGGGTGTCGGAGACATGCTTCCCCAGCCTCACAAACTGCCGTCTGTCCGTCAGGAAGTCCGTGATCCACCTGCACATGGAGTTGGGCACGTTCTGGGAGAGCTTGTCGTGGAGCAGAGCTGGGACAATTGTATTGAAAGCAGAGCTGATGTCCACAAACAGAATCCTGGCGTAGGATCCTGGGGAGTCCAGGTGTTGGAGGACAAAGTGTAGCGCCATGTTTACAGCATCGTCTACAGATCTGTTGGCTCTGTAGGCGAACTGTAGAGGGTCCAGGAGGTTGCCAGTGATGTCCTTGAGGTGGGACAGGACAAGGCGCTCAAAGGACTTCATGACCACAGATGTCAGAGCAACGGGTCTGTAGTCGTTAAGTCCTGTGATCCTTGCCTTCTTGGGGACTGGGACAATGGCTGAAGTCTTGAAGCACGCTGGTACATGACAGGTCTCCAGTGAGGTGTTGAAGATCTGAGTGAACACCGGAGCCAGCTGGTTGGCGCAGTGCTTCAAGGTGGAGGGAGAGACGGAGTCTGGGCCTGCAGCCTTGCGGTGGTTGAGTTGTTGGAAGAGACTCCTCACCTCTCTTTCTTTGATAAGGAGAGGTGTGGGGAGGAGGGGGGTACTGAGGTGTGGGGCTGTGAAGGACCCGATGAGACAGTGGGGGAGGGGATGGGGCTGCTGTCCAGTGGCTGGTCTTTGGTAATGATTGGGGGGTCAGGTCTGTTCCATTGTCTTTCAAAACGTCAGTAATAGTCGTTAAGGCTGTTGGCCAGACGTAGGTCGTTGACAGAGTGGGGGGCTCTGGGCTTGTAATTGGTGATAGCTTTGAGCCCTTTCCAGACAGAGGCAGAGTCGTTGGCTGAGAATTGTTCTTCCATTCTCTTACCAAATGCAGATTTGGCTCTTTTCACCTCCTTACCAAATCTGTTCTTGGCCTCCTTGTATCTGTCTCTGTCCCCACTTCTGAATGCAGCCTCCTTCTCTGACCTGAGCCTTCTGAGTGTGGCTGTGAACCAGGGTTTGTCGTTGTTGTAGCTAACCCTGGTGCGTGTTGGGATGACGCTGTCCTCACAGAAGGTGATGTAGGACGTCACAGTGTCCGTGTACTCATCCAGGCTGTTGGTGGCAGACCTAAACACATCCCAATCTGTGCAGTCCAAACACTCCTGAAGTTCCCCCACTGCATCACTGGTCCACTTCTTGGATGTCCTTACAACAGGTTTGCAGAGCTTTAATTTCTGCTTGTAGTCAGGAATCAGATGCACCATGATGTGGTCGGACTGGCCCAGTGCAGCACGGGGAACAGCGTGGTACGCACCGCTGATGGTGGAGTAGCAGTGGTCCAGGACGTTCCCTTCTCTGGTGGGGAACTTGATGACCTGCTTGAACTTTGGGAGGTCTTGGGAGAGATTACCTTTGTTAAAATCCCCAAGGACAGTAACCAAGGCATCCGGGTGTGCACGTTCTGCTCTCAGTATCTCATCGGTCAGTGCGCGCTGCGCCTCGCGCACGTTAGCTTCTGGCGGGATGTAAACACCGACGAGAATGAATGAGGAGAACTCACGGGGTGAGTAGAAGGGCTTGCAGTTGATGATGAGGGCTTCCAGGTCCGGGGAACAGTGCCGAGTTAGTACTGTCACATCGTTGCACCAGCTGTTGTGGATGTAAAAGCAAATTCCACCCCATTTCGTTTTGCCGGAAAGCGCCGTGTTCCTGTCCGCTCTGTAGAGATCGAAACCGCTCAGGTGAAGCACAGAGTCCGGAATGAGATCGCACAGCCACATTTCCGTAAAGCACAAGACGCAGGACATGGAAAAGTCCCTGTTTGTGTTTAGTAGCAGGCTCAGCTCGTCCATTTTGTTGCAGAGTGAGCGCACGTTAGAGAGGAATATCCCGGGGAGAGCTGTGCGTAGTCCACGCCGGCGGAGACGCACCAGCGCACCTGAGCGCTTTCCTCTTCTGCGGCGTCTCACCTTCCTGCGAGCCTCCTTGGCCAGAATTGGCAATAAAACTGCAGTTGAGGCCAGGAAAGTCGGAAGTAAACCCTCCGGAGTGGTAGCTCTGATGGCCATGAGAGCTTCCCTGGAGTAGTAGCCATCAGAGTGGCAGAAAACCGAATTAAAGCTCAAAAGAAGAAAAACAAGGGCGCACCGAAACACCGAGGCGGCCATCCGCGGCGCCATCTCGTTCTTTACCACGTGTTGGTGGATAGATACAACATTAGTGAGACCACATCTCGTTCTTTACCACGTGTTGGCGGATGGATACAATATTAGCTGAGACCGGATCTCGTTCTTTACCACATGTTGGTGGATAGATACAACATCAGCTGAGACTGGATCTCTTTCTCGTTGGCGGAGTGTGTTCTTGTGACTTTTGGGTTTCTTTTCATTCTTTATAATTGTTTATGTAATTTATCATTTATATACACAGGTATATACATTATAATTTATAATTAATTATAATTATTTATACAAAGGTACTGTAAATAAACATGTCTGTTGGTTGGTAAAAATAGTTTTTTTTGTGCTCATAATTTAGGGGATACGGGGCTTTTTACATGGCTGGAAGGGATTAAAATGATTTAAGTTAATTTAAATAGGATGGGGCGGCATGGTGGTAGAGGGTGTAGCGCTGTTGAGCACAGCAAGGGGGTTCAGGGTTTGAGTCCTGCTCTGTGCGGAGTTTGTATGTTCTCCCCTTGTCTGCGTGGGTTCTCTCCACACGCGGGTCCTCCGGCTTCCTCCCACCTCCAAAAACACTCGCTTCAGGTTAATTGGTCGGTCCCAAATTGACTGTAGGAATGAGTGTGTGTGTACGTGGTTGTCTGCATCTCTGTGCGGTTCTGCGGTGCACTGGTATCGCACCTGGAGTTTCCCCCGCCTCACGCCTTAAGACAGCTGGGATAGACTCCAGCTCCCCGCGCAAGTGGATGAAGCAGTTAGAGAAAAATAATGAATGAATGAATGAATTTAAATGGGGCAATGTTGTTTGAATTACGAGCTCAGACACGGAATGGATTAGACTCCTATCTCGAGTTAAGGTGTACAGTGGTTCCTCTACTTACGAACGTCTTTTCATACCAAATTTTCTACTTACGAAATGCCTCAACAGGAAAATATTGCCTCTAGTTACGAAAGAAATTTCGAGTTACGAAAGGTAAAAATACAGTATGGGCTGATACTCGCAGCTCCCAAAGGTTCCTGAACGCAACACTCTCATAGCTGCTCTGCCATTGGCTATTACCTAGCATCCTGGCATCCCATTGGCTAAGAGGGACCTGTGTGGAGTGGGTGAACACACTTCATTCCTTCATGATTAGCTCTGACCAGAATGCAGAACAAATTCCCCAGAACAAAGCTCGCGTTCACACGTCCATCTAAGTGATACTTAGCGTGGCGGAGCAACGGAGCGACTGATATCCCATCTCTGGCTGGAGTGGTTAAAAATGACTGGATGTTAAGACCCACTTGAGAAGAAGTTCTGCCCCGCCTGCCTCTGCGATCACTGTTGTGTTTAACAGATGGAAAATCCAATAACAAAAAAAAAGGTGTCAGACTGTTCCCAGTCATTAGTTTCCTTTCCTCCTCCGTTACAGATTACTGAGACCTGAGATCAATACTCTATCCTCCTCCATTGCTTCTATCAACTCACCTCAGCCTCAGAAAAACACACTCATACTTAAATTCAGGCCTCATGTCCTAAATCAACTTTTGAACCTCTCTGTGATTTCACCACCCTGAGCTGTTCAAACTGTCAGAAAGCTAACATGTTAACGACACGATGAGTATTTTGGTCTTATAAAATCTATATATTTATATGCTGATGACCCGTTTCTTTCTCCAACATAAAACTTACTTCACACCTACTTGGATTGAAGTTACAAGCAGCCATTCGCTTCATGAACTGTACTGATTCTAGAAATGAGATTAAAGATTATTATTTTGCCTGTGATCAACAGTCTGGTGTAACTTACTACGTTCATGCATATGAGGTTATGAAGTAGGAGATATATTAAACCAACGCTCTCATGTGACCCCGCCCACCAAATCACCACCAATCCTGTGTAAGCGCTTAATGACTGACAAAGGACACACGAGATGTCAGCTACTAAACCTAAAATTCATAGCTTCCAGCGCTAACGAGTAACTTGGCGATGCATCTTCTTTGTCATTTCAATTATAGATCCTTGTCTGACGGGGAACAGCGCCGTAAATTATTCTCTCTCTCGTCTTTTCCTCTCTTCCCCCCCTCAGCCCCCCAATCTTACACCTTCGGACTCCTCATTCATTCATTCATTCTGGCGAGTGGACGGACAAAAGCCATTAATAGTTATCTCTCTCTCTCTCTCTCTCTCTCTCTCTTTCACAAACACACACACACACACACACTGTCTGACCGATATTCACCTTTAACCCTTTCTGCTCCACATTCTCTCAGAAATCCTGTCCACTTTATCTACATTCAATTAGTGTTCCTCATGTCAAACTACAAATGAGAAATTTACCCAGGACTCCACTGCTCATTTTTCACATGGCTAAACGTACCTCTGGTATCTCCATTCATCGTCTCCTTCCTAATGACATTTCAGACACACTGCCCTCTTACAACCGTCAAAGATGATGAAAAGACATTTTTTTCTACAACTCACATAAGGCAGCAGCATTTGTTAGCAAGTTGTTTGTTTCAAATCCAGGTCCCACCTGTAGTTAAGAAGTGCAGTCTATGTGAATTACTAGGTGTTAGAGGAGACAGTTCAGTAGGGGCTAGGGATGAGCGAGTACACCACTATCTGTATCCGTTAAACCAACTAGATTATCTGTATCCGTATCTGTATTCGGAATGGGCGGGGCTTAAACTGGAAGTGAGTGTGGTTTGACCGGAAATGGGTGGGGCTTAAATCACCACATTGTTTTAAGTCTAAAATTGATATGGATTGACCACAAGTTGATGTATTTTTGTTTATTTTAAAACTATTTACAGAACAGCCTCAAAATTGAAATTCAAATAAATGTTTTTGATCACAAAAGTAAGAGAACTATTTACAGAACAAGTTTTTTATGGAACTGAGAACATGAATATTCCAAAGTCTATGAATGAATATTTACCGAAGAGCCTCAGAATTGAGATTCAACGCTTTTTGATCACAATAGTAAAGGAACTATATATAGAACGAGTAAACACAAAGTGCATTAATGAAGTGCATGCAATAAAAAAAGTAATTAACTACAAAGTATGCAAAGTATGAACATGAATTGCCACACTCAACAAAACTTTATAATTTTTTTTCTTCTTTTTCATTTAAATTTTTTTCTAGTACTTTTTTTTCAATTATTTATTTTTAGTACCAAATGCTATTGCCATTTTTTTCACATAAAGTTAAACAATATTGATTATGGTATGTGTGTGTGTATGCGCGCAAAATATTAAGTATAGACATTGTTAATTTGAACAGAGTTTAGAACAGGTAAAAAAAAAAAAAACCCAAAAAAAACCAAAGTTGACCAAACACCAAAATAGAGGCAAGCTGAAGAAAATCTAATAAGGACGTGAGCAACAGTGAAGCCACGAACAGAGAGATCAGTAACTGCATGTACCGGAGACAGAGAGTGAGACAGGGAAACTCCGCTCTAGCTGCAGTCTGTAGGGAGGGGCGGGAACTATGTGTGACTGGCCAATCACAGAGCGTGACAACAGTCCGGCTGATTTTCCTTCAGTCCGATCACGAGTATTAACGGGCTTTATTCGTATTCGTATTCATACTCGTACTCATCAAAATGCATTATCCGTACCGATTACTCGTATGAAACGAGTATCCGGCTCAACCCTAGTAGGGGCTGACAATGTCTGAGTTTCCTGGGACAACCGACAGCAGGGTGTGGAGAGAACTCTCTTACCAGTGAGTGTATTTGGTAACGATTTATTAGAAAACTTCAGACTGTGCATTAGCAAAGTTTTTATAATCAGGTGATACAGATTCAACTGACCTAGAGATGCTTATCTTAGATGGCAATGTCACTGTGAAAACATCTGGTATTGGAATGATGGATAAAAACCAGGCAAGCTTTCTGACCAGAGAGATTTCTCCAAACGTCTGGTTTTACTGCAATTCACCAGGTTCACCAGGTCAGGAGAAGTCAACAAGAGCCGACCAGTACTATAATGTGGGGCGCTCTGCAGAAACTAGGGTCACAGACATCCACTGACAGTCTAACACTGACCAACAACCAGCTGTTGACCTTGTCTGTCACAGTTAACAGCCACGCAAGTTGTAAGGGGCTAAAGAAACTCAAACTGTGGCTTAAACATTCAGGTTGAACTGATCTTGATTTCAAAAGTGGAAATGAAGTCAGAATATTTCAGGTGGTGGTGTCCGACCAAATAGATAAAGTCAAGGCTATTTGTTTAGGGATTTGTTAGCTGATGACAAACAAGAGTAACTAAGTCCTCACATGGACGAAGGCAGTGTCGATGGATAGTTCAGGATGGGGGAGACATGATTTCCTGTTAAATTTCTACTTTACTTCTTCTGTTCTTTTAACATCTTCTTTCTGTGAAATGAATGCTTAATCATTTCAATGGCAATGAGTAAATGTCTTGGGGTACAGGACCATGTGATCAGACAAGGGGATCCCCAGTCGATGCCACTCCACAACATTTTGGAGGTCCCAGTAAACTCCAGCGCTGACCACCATTCAGTGTGCAGAGGCAATCCAACTTTGAGTTGTAGAAGCTCCTTTTCCATTCCATTAAAGTCACAACTAAATAATTCTAATACTTTCATGATATTGGAATGCGATGTCTCAAGCTATTTAATCTGAAGACCAGGATAACAAGACAGTTTGCTAAATTATACTGAGTTCAGACGATGAGACAACCCTTGTTCTATGTCAAGAATGACAGGGTAGAGTTTGCTAAACTGGTGGTAAACACGTGCTTGGGTCAAAGTCACCATATGCAGCACAGTAGTTCCTTGAGATACAGTTTAATCCTTTCTGTGACTGAGATTGTAACTCAAACATTTCCCCATTTAGAAATAACTAAAATCATCTTAGTCCTTTCTAGCCTTTAAAAAAAACAAACCCCAAACCACCTAAATTATGAAAAAAAACAACAACACATTTTTATCAAGCAATAGACATGAAGTGTATAATTAATGATATAAAAGTTACATAATCAATGTAATAATCAATAATCAATGATAAAGAATGAAAAGAAAAACAAAAATCATGAGAACACAGGAGTCTTTACTCCACCAATGAGAACGAGATCCGGTCTCAGCTGATGTTGTATCCATCCGCCAACGACTCTTATCTCAGATTTTACTCGCATGTTCAACAAAAATATGGACAGCGACGGCCCGTATCTCAAATAACTTGTATGTCGAGCAGCTCGTATCTCGAGGTACTGCTGTACTTCAATTACTGCCTGACTGTACATTAATATCAGTACGATTTGTATTTGAGTTAACGGATCCTCTGGAATCAGTAAATGTAGAATTATATTTCGTGATCAACAACATAAGATAATGTGTTTTATTCTATTCTATTACAGATTTTTGTTTTATCACTTTTGCCTTTGACAGAAAAGTCAGAGCTACAATGGAGACAAAGGTTCTTTACTGTTCTCTCTCCTCATCATATCCCACAATCAATAAATTAAAGGCTGATCTCAGTATTTTGTGACTGTGTTCCAACCAACAGAAATAAATGACTCATAATTTGCAACTATAATTCCTGGAACTGTATGAATCTTTAAAGCAGGGAAGAACATGAAAATGTAATCTGAAACATTAACATCGTAAGATCTCAAGCCTGTGGTTTAGTGCTTTGTGCATTTTCAAACTGAGACAATTTCACAGCTGTAAATTAGTTCTAAATTCTGGCAAATGTGTTTTATAAGTCAAATGTGTGTGTTAAAGAAACAGTGTGTTGAAATGCAATCGCTCTGCAACCTCCCTATCTAATATCTATAACCTATGGTTGGAAGCAGGGGGCTGATGGAGTCGCTCTTTGGAAACAGAACCCAATGACCCGTATTACTAAAATAAAATGGAAACCAGGAAGCATGAAGCAATAAGGAAAAGGGAACGTCAGGCTTTTTGTGTCCAAACTGGAAAAGATTTTTTTCTCTATTGTAAAAACCAAGCCGAGTGTACTACATTAGTCAGCTGTCACCCAGTGTACCGCCGTTCATTTCCATATCAACACAGGAACACAGTCCTGAGCGCCGCCGCCCGCCTGAACTGACAAAAGGCAGCGAGTGATTTCAAGGTGAATAATGGAAGAAATGTTAGGGTTTTGTTCGAGTGACATTAATGTAGAATAATGAATTTATGGGATTCAATGGAAATGTTGTTCTCAGGAAATTAAATTCAAGAAGGAATCTTTGCAATTTTTATTTTTTTTTGAGGCTATTCTCACATTCTGAGGTACAGCACATGAACACAAAAGTCATCTCAATTAATCAGCAGTCTCCGCAAGAGAAATACCATCATAGCTTCGCAAATACGATTACAGTATCATACATGCTCCATGCGACGCTACACGCTACCATAAGCGCTGCAGAGATCTGCTCCATAAAACACAGCTTCAGGAGGAGCGCTGTGATTGAATGGAACGTGTGTGAGCATTTATTTTAAGGTGAACGGAAAAAGCTACGATCTTAAGACTGGTAGAGCGTTTAAACACATTAGCCTGGGCACGCGTGCGCGCGCACACACACACACACACACACACACACACACACACACACACACACACAAGTGTGTATGATGGATGTGGCAGATAAGCTGACCATAAATCTCGCTCACCACAGTCCTCTATCAGCAGAGGCCCGGCGGCGGCTGACGCAGTCATGTGGACAGACCGGAGCTGAGACTCCAGCATCTCTAATGTCAACATAAACTCCTGATCCAGCTGAGCCGTCAGTGTGTTTCAGTTATCTGCTAATACTGTTACAGCTGCAAGTTAACACACATTAACATCTTTCTTATAAATAGAGATCTATGAGGTCCAGTTCACCTCCTGATGCTCGTGTCTCCTGTGACAGATGAGGTGCCGATGTACTGTAGCATTAATCAGGTTGTATATAAACTACAGTAGGACCTCAACATACGAGCTGCTCAACATTTGAGTTTTTTTAAGATATGAGCCTTCGCTCTGTCCATAATTTTGTTTGATATACAAGTGCAATTTTTATTTTTTTTTGAGCAGGATACAACATCAGCTAAGACCGGATCTCATCCCCCTTTGTGGAGTAAAGACGTAGGGTGAATTTCCTTTCATACTTTATCATTGTTTTTGTAACTTATACACAGGTAAAGTCTGCATGTTTATTGGTTGACAAAAAAATCAACCAATAGACAAATTTTTTACAAGGTTAGAATGGATTAAAATGATTGTAGTTATTTTAAATAGAGAAATGTTGTTTCTAAGTATTCATATGTTGCACCATCTCTCTATTGATGACAAATGCTAACTCCTGTAAATATTTTCAATGCTTTTCTATCTTGATTTTAAGAACTTGAGATATTTTTACATATTTCTTTTTCATTAACTAATAATAATTACACAGAAGATGGGATAAATGAATGTGTTTGTCGGCGATTCTGTTCAGTGTCATGTTTAATGTTTCTTTTGTACCAGTGTTGTGAAGGAACAGAGTACGAACTTTGTGTGATGCACTGCAGTAAAATGCATTTCAAAATGAGTGTCTGTGTTGTGTTCAGTGGAATATGAACAAAAATCCATCTGGTAATGTTTGTGATGCAGCTCTTGATCTGCAGCTTCACTGCAGAAATGTCCTCTGGGGCCTCTGGGGCATGGTGTCAAAGACTTTACACAGAAAACACTGCCCTCTGTTGGACACATCACACAGCTCATCTTCTGGGTGTGTGAATCTGATCCAGCAGGTTTGTGCTTTGGTGACACCAGTCTTCCATTATAGCAGCTCATAGTTATGGTTTAATTCATGGCCTTACCAGAGTTGTCTTGTGTGCTGATGGAAAGCAGAGCATCAGGGTGTGGCAGGCTGTAAATTGTGACCACACCAGAGGAGGTGGACACCGCCAGAAGGCCCAGCCTGGGCAGGAAGGGAGCCTTTGTGTGTACAGGAGTTGCATTAAAAAAAAAATACTTCAAAAATTATTAGCTGCAGAAAACTCCAGACCAAATACTCGACTGGATTTCACTTTAAAATCCTTACCGTCCTGCCAGAGCTGGGCGGCTCCCAGCCTCCTGCGGGACACCACTTCAGATGCCAGATGAAGCCTTTGTCCTGGGCAATGCAGTAGGCCAAGGCTGGGGGGGAGTCGGGTCTGCAGGAAGAAAACAATGATGTGATGACGAAGAATGGAGAGAAAAAGCAAATGAAACATCAAAACGATTTGCAAAATGTAGTAAAACTACAAAAGGCTTCATCCAAACGCCATCACCATCCTGACCACAGCAGTGACCCCCCCCCTCCTGCTGTACCTGCTGCCACACTCCAGCCGGCCCACGTCCCACAGCTGAACCAGGCCGGGTCCCGCGTCGGTCTTGTTGACGCAGTGACGGTCATCCATCCCTCGATGGCAGGCCAGAGCAACATACTGGGACGCCACCACACCGTCAGGCGTCGGGCACCACTCCATGGCCCAGACCGGTCCACCAGCAAACAGCAGCATGTCCCAGCGGTCCGGATGAGGCGGCACCGCAGCAAACCTGACGCACAAAGCAGAATTAGACCAGAAAATATCAGAGCTAACTGAAGACAATAACCTCAGTCGCCTGGGGAGTGAAAATATGAACAATGTGCATGAAAAAAAAGAGATTTTGGGGAGCGGTTCTTAGAAAAAGATGAGCATTGAAAACTGAGGAAAGTAAATCTAATAATTCCCTCGTGTTCACTGGGAAAACAATCGTCAACCCTTTAAAGGCTGAACCATAACATAATTGCCAGAAAAATCAAATTTCAAAAATCAAATAAGGTCTACCGCAACCTTCTGATAAATTTATTTATTAATTGTATTAATCCCCGAAGGGAAACTAGAAGTCCACTCTACACACAGGTTAGCAGTTGCATGCATCTATATATTTGTGTGTATAGGCCTGTAAGCGCGCGCACGCACACACACACACACACACACACACACACACACACACACACACGGCGCCTGTAGGCGTGCAGTTGAGGGGTCGGTAGAGAGGCAGGCAGCTCCTTCACGGTGCGCTTCTAAGGAGCAGCTTGTAAAGGGGACGGCGCCTTGCTCAAGGGCGCCACGGTAGTGCTCAGAAGGTGAGTTGACACTGTCAGCTCACACTACGGGTGGCTGGACGAGAGTGGGAATCGAACTGCTGGTCTTGGGAACATTGGATTGATTCAATTCAATTCAATTTAATTTAATTTAATTTAATTTAATTTAATTTAATTTAATTCAATTTAATTTAATTCAATTCAATTTAATTTAATTCAAAATCCTGAAAGGCCAAGTGCACCATTCATTTGGCTTTAAAAGGTTAATTCCAGCTCAAGTAGATGGCATAACAAAACAAGTTTTAAAATGACATGCGACTAAGATACTATTTCCTGAGGTCATGATCAGATGTTTATCTAGTTGCTAAAGCTTCCATTTGCTTGCTTAACATAAATGCATATCATTTCTAACCTGCTGAGTCGCTGCAGAGGCGTCGGCTCTTCCCTCAGGTCGGTTCGGGACACTTTGACAGCAGCTGACTGACGCTCCTGAGGCAGGTATTTCTCCAAATCACTAGAATACACACCAAACACACGTCGAATAAATGTGATGTTAAATCAGAGCTGTCACTCCACCCAGCCCACAGCACCAACTGAATAAACCCTGACAGAGACGACTGTCTGCTGGTTTGTACAAAACAGCTGATATATGCTAGCAGTGCAGTGTCTCATCCAGTCGCCTGCACACAACTCACTAGAAACATGCAAATACGGCAAAAAGCAGTGACTTCATTCTAATTAGTGTACAGGTGAAGGAAGCGTGACTTCATGTGAAACAAACAATGAGAGAAAGTTTGATGGTTAACCTCTGCTGCACTGGGTGCCAATCACTGGTGGAGGGGATCCAGTTGGGGAACACCCAGCTGCTGTGGTGCTCCTCCCGACTGCAAAACACACACACACACACACACAATGTCACAAGCACATGTGAGGTTAAACAGAGCAAGCTCTTTATTAATGAAGTTTATGTTTCACTGGCTCGTGTCCCTGAGTGTCGTCGTGTACAGCGTCACTGGGTGCTGAACACAACGAGATGTCATCGGCGCGTGTGAACGGACGGGTTTCTCAACCTGTGTTCTCAGACCTACGACACCTGAGGAGAACCTCCTGAGATCAGGTTCTCTGGGCGTTAAAACGAGGCACAAAGAAACAAGAACAACCAGAGAGCAGAGACGAGTGAAGCTGCTCACAATTTCTTGGTCATCTCAGCGGTCTCCCAGATCGGTTTCATGATGTTTTTGGTGAGTCCGTTACAGCCTCTCTGCAGGAGAAAAGAAGATGGGATGAGTCTGATGTGCATCTTTTTTTCCTTCAATTTTGATAAATTGTTCGCATGTTCGTTTAAATTGCAGGCAGAAACAACAGCGGTCAGGAACTACTTACAAATCTCCGGCTGAAGTGAGACGTTCCAGCACTTTTTCCACCTGTGCTTAAGTCTGAGTCTGAGTTCTCTGCTTCTGCTTCATCTTCATCTTCAGTCTCAACTTCCTCTTCTTCACGGTTTGGAACAAAATCCTCATCTTCTCCAGGATCGTCATCATCACTGACGCGTCTCCTCTTTCGGCCTTTGCGCCCTGAATGGATGTAAAGAATGAGTTCCCATACGAACCTTAACTGTATCGACGTTCTTCTCCTTCAGATGTGATGTAAAGTTTCACTAGCCTGTGATCCGTACATTAAATTACCAAACGGCAAATTATAAAATGAGAGATCAGATGAAGCAACCATTATTGGCTAATAAAATAGATAATTCAAAAAAGTCAACTGTGAAAAAACACACTTTACTCCTATGACGTCTCCTGACTGACAGAATGACACGACATGAACACACTGCCTACGAATGGAAAATACATTTTCACAGGAATACATTTAAAGTCTTATGTCAGATACAGAAACAATGGTTCATGCAACACGTCATTGCTCTCAGAACAGGCTCCTGGCTGACCTCTGACCTCTGCCTGCTCTACTGTACCTTTCTTTCTTTTCAGACTGCTGCCGTCTGTGGCTTGGCCTCCTTCTGTGGGAGTCAAAGCAGCTCTGGACTCGACCTGGGAGCCTGACTCATCACTCAACACTTCTTTTGCCAAACTGTGGAGGTACTTCAACGCCCTGGGCAAACAATATTTTGTATATTTTTATATAGAAACCCCCCTTTTTTTTTTTTTGCCTTTAAACATCCGTATGCATGTTGGGTTCACAGAGGTGAATAAATAACTCACATTTTTGCAGCGCCTCTCCGACGGCGGCCCCCCGGTGCGCTGTCCTCCTCGGGTTCAGCTGGAGGTTCTTCACGGGACTCTTTAGTTGGCGTTTCTGTGTCCGGTTTGACTTCTGGTGCCGGACGCTTGCGTACATACTTCCTCTTTGGTGTCCCGTTTTGTTGCCGCCCAGCAGCCACAGCTGCCCCCTCCACTGTCAGGACGTCCCCATCGCTGGTGGAGGTTTGTTTTCTGGCAGTTCTTTTGCCTGGAGTCTTTTTCTGGGGGGTCCTCTTGCCTCTGACTCCTTTTTGAGGCGTTTCCCCTAAGATTTGTTCACTGGCCTCTTGAGGAGTATTGTCACTGGCCTCTTCCCCTGTTGTCTGCTGTGTAGCATCATTAGCTCGTCCACTCTTTACAGGATTCCTTTGAGAAGCTCCTTGTCTTAATCCTGAGGTCTTTCTAGGTGTTTTTTGCTGAGGGCCATTATTTATATCTTCAGTTTCATAATCAAAATATTTTGGATTTTTCTTGCGTTGTCGGCCTTTCGAGCTGGGTGTTAAAAAACAAGACTGCTCTGGTGGCTCGTCTTGCCCTGGAGAGAGAGCAAAATTATTACTACACAGGTATGCAGCACAGAGTAAAACAGAATCGGTAGAACATCCTTAAATACAACAGATAACAACAGATACAGCTGCTCTGATGATGTACGGTATGAATCTGTGATGCTCAATGCTTTCAGATAATCAAGTCCTAACAGTGACCCTATTCTTACAGCGATGTCTGGAGCTGACGTCATTTTGTCACATCAGTTCACAGTCGATAACATAATATATTTCAACAACTCGTCAGATGAAGCTGGTTGACACAACCTTGTCCAGATTCAAGGGGATCCATCAGCCCCGGGTCTGGGTCCAGGTTCAGGTCTGGTTCTGCTGAGCTGAGGCTGTCCCGTCAGAGGTGTCCTCATGTGCGGAGCAGCTTCCGTCTCACTTTTGGTCCTGATGCTGCAGGGACACACATTAAAAACATCTGAACATCCCCAACAATGGAACCACAACAAATGAAGAACGTCACATCTAATCACGTGATTGACATCTTCACTGTAACGTGAACACAGTCGATGATGCAATCTGTTGTCACAATAGATCAGTTTCCTCCTTAGTACTTAGAGCTGTGTGTTACACAGTGGAGTCACAGTGGAGTCAGAGCCACAGTCCCATCAGCACAGTCAGAGACCCACTGACCAAACCTCGTTCAGAAAGTCACAGCCTGACGCTTTCCTCTCTCTGGTGAGTTAACGCGGGCACTAAATGGAGGGAGACTCGCTATTCCTAATATTTGTAGACAGTCCATCAGTTCGGCTCATCTTTCCTCTGTCCCCGGGACCATCCACCGGGTCCCTGGAACTCTTCTGCGTTCGTTCGTGGCTCACTGCTGGATCTCCTACGAGCTACTGAGCTAACACAGCTAGCGCTAACGGCTAAGGCAGCTCGCGCTTCACAGTCTCGCTCGTGAGAGTGGAATCGTCCAATCGGCCGTTAAGAGACACGCGCCACCCGGAACACTAGCGTTACCTCTAAAAACCCACCCAGGATGTCTCTGAGGTTTTCTTCTCGGTGGCAGAGGCTGAAATCCCTCGGACCGAATCCGGTGAGCCAGAATCCAGCCAGACGGGATCGAATCCCGGACTGAGCTACAGGGAAGGAGACGATCCAAGAACACCGGATCGTCCCGACATGTGCAGTTTGCCGTTTTTCTTTCTTGAGTGGTAAAATATTAACACCAACAACAACGGTTCTGCTTACTCAGGCTGCTGAAAGTCTAACCCCGCTTCCATCAGACCGCCATCTTCCTACGGCGGGTTGGAGACCACACCGCCCCCTGTCAGCGGGATGGGGTACTACAGGAGCCGCGCTGAGGCCGGTGTTCAATCAACAGCTCTGTGACCAAGAGACTCCTTCAGTTCTAAAGGTGGCTGGTCTTGTCCCAGCTTATAAACCCTGTGGGGTGTGGTCAGTGCTATTCACATTCCACCGACCGTCGTTGAAACCCGTCTGGCTCCTCAACGATTGTTGGTGGGGGAGTCAAAGGGGATCGCTGAGATGTGAGTTTCACCTTTGTATGCTAATGAGGGTCATTAGCATGAGGCACATCACCTGGGTCAATCTACTGAGACAATCTTTGGGAGTTTTGAAAGGACATGATTGTAAATTGGAGAAAGGTGATGTTGCAGACCACCCCTCCTGTTCAGAGATGGCTTCTCCACTTTGAAGTGGATGGCCTCTTTCACTCCTCTCTCAAACCATTTATCTACCTGTCCAAGGGAAGGGTTTTTTTTGCTGGGGATGGCGGTGCGTGCACACGCAGCGGCTCCTCTCTCTCCCAATACAGCGGTTTTTTTTCGTGTTTTTTGTGTCTTGTCTCCGTGTGTTTGTCCAGCTTTGTCATGTCCATCTTCGTCATGTCTACTTGCCCCAAGGCGCTCATACTCCCATGAGTTTCTGCTCGACATGCGCAGAACAACTTTTTTAGACTTGGACCCAGCAGATGCGGAAGTGTTGCGCGAGTGCGGCCTGCTCCGGAGGCCTGCTCAACCACCGACCCCCACTCCTGCTCCCCGCCCGCAGTGGAAGCGCCACAGGCGGAATGTGTGGAGGCAGAAGCGGGGCAAGCGCGGAGGCATCCGGGCTAGGCTAGCAGCTAGCTCTCACTGGCCGGCTATCCTGACCATCACACTCGCCAACGTACGCTCGCTGGACAATAAACTGGACTACATCCGCCTGCTCCGATGATCAACTAAGTCTGTGGATGAGTGTTGTGTCTTTGTATTTGTGGAAACATGGCTCACTGACAGCGTCCCGGACTGTGCCATTCAGCTGGACCGGCTAACGTGCTACCGGGGGGGAAGACCTGCTGCGGGGGACTCTGTGTTTACATCAGGGATGCTTGGTGCCGCGACGCTGCTGTGGTTTGCACACACTGTTCTCCTCTGGTGGAGCTTATTATCATCAGATGCCGGCCATTCTACCTGTCCAGGGAGGTTTCTGCCATATTGCTGGTGACAGTATATATCCCTCCCACCTCCAGTCACAACAGGAGTGAGGCACTGAATGATCTCTACCATCACATCAGTGAGCAGCAGACAGCCCACCCAGATGCCTTCCTCATTCTGGCGGGGGACTTTAACCATGCAAACCCCAAGAGTGTGTTTCCAAAATTACATAGATATATCAACTTTGCCACCAGAGGAGCTAACATCCTGGACAATGTCTACACGACACAGGAAGATGTCTACAAGGCCCGTGCCCTCCCCTACCTTGGGGCGTCAGACCACATCACTGTTATGCTAACACCCACATACAGACCGCTCATTACAGTCGTGAAACCTGTGAAAAGGCAGATACGGGTGTGGCCTGATGGGTCGTCTGAGGCACTCCAGGACTGCTTCTCAACCACAGACTGGAGCGTATTCAAAGCCACCCACAACAACACCACAGACCTCCAGGAGTACACGGAGACCGTCACGGCGTACATGAGGAAATGCATGGATGATGTAATGGTCACCAGAACCATCTCCATTCGAGCCAACCAGAAGCCATGGCTGACAGGGGAAGTCCACAGGCTCCTGAGGCACAGAACGCGGCCTTAAGAGCTGGGGACGAGGTAGGCCTCAGGACAGCAAGGGCCAACCTGTCAAGAGGCGTCCGAGTGCCCAAGAGACAGTACTCCAGGAGGATCGCCACCCACTTCAGCGACAGCAGAGACACCAGGAACCTGTGGCGGGGAATTCAGTCCATTATGGACTACAAGCCCCTTCCGCACTGCTGCGACAGCTACACCACTCTGCTGAATCAGCTGAATGACTTCTTTGCGCGCATTGGGGCAGACAACAACATCCTGGCACAGAAGAGTCCACCCCCTCCTGGCGACCAGGCATTGATGCTTTCTCCGGACAGCATGGAGAGAGTCCTCAGAAGGACCAACGCCCGAAAAGCCCCAGGTCCTGACAACATTCCTGGTCGTGTCCTGAGAGACTGCTGATGAGCTCACAGATGTCTTCACAGACATCTTCAACATCTCCCTGAGCCAGGCTGTTGTCCCCACCTGCCTCAAAGCCACCACCATCATCCCAGTCCCAAAGAAGTTGCCCCCATCTGGCTTCAACGACTACCGCCCGGTTGCACTCACTCCCATGCTCATGAAGTTCTTCGAGCGGCTAGTCATGCACCACATCAAATCAGCCCTCCCTTCAACCCTGGACCGATAAGCGGTTGCTTATCGGTCCAACCGCTCGACCGATGACGCCATCTCCACTGCCCTACATTCAACCCTCACCCACCTGGAAACCAAAGACTCATATGCCAGAATGCTGTTCATCGACATCAGCTCAGCATTCAACACAATCATCCCCCATTAGCTCATCCAGAAAACTGGACCACCTCGGACTCAACACTTCCATAGGCAACTGGCTGCTGGACTTCCTGACAGGGAGACCACAGGCAGTTTGAGTCGGCAACAACACCTCCAGCACCATCACGCTGAACACAGGAGCCCCCCAAGGATGTGTTCTGAGCCCCCTCCTCTTCACTCTGCTAACCCATGACTGCACACCGACTTCCAGCTCCAACCTCTTCATCAAGTTTGCAGACAACACGACTGTGGTGGGTCTCATCAACAACAACGATGAGACAGCCTACAGAAATGAGGTGAGCCTCCTGGCTATGTGGTGCAAGGATAACAACCTCCATCTGAATGTGGAGAAGATGAAGGAGATTGTTGTGGACTTCAGGAGAACTAACCATCGACGGTGCTGCAGTGGAAAGGGTCAGCAGCACCAAGTTCCTGGGTGTGCACATCTCCGAGGACCTGTCAGACCACAACACCACATCGCTGGCCAAAAAAGCCCAACAGCGCCTCTATTTCCTCCGCAAACTGAGGAGAGCAAGAGCCCCACCTCCCATCATGTTCACCTTCTACAGAGGCACCATTGAGAGCATCTTAACCAGCTGCATCACAGTGTGGTACGGCACCTGCACCGTTTCCTGCCATAAGACCCTGCAGCGCATCGTGAGAGCAGCTGAAAAGATCACTGGTGTCTCTCTCCTTTCCCTCACAGACATTTACAACACCCACCTCACCCGCAAAGCCATCAGCATTCCAGGTGATCCCACCCACCCCTCTCACAGCCTTTTCAGCCTGCTGCCATCAGGTAGGAAACTGCAGAGTCTGCGGTCTAAACCAGCAGGCTCAAGGACAATTTCTTTCACCAGGCAGTCAGGAGGCTCAACTCCCTCCCTGCTCTGCCCCCTGCCATAGCCTTGAACTCTACCCTCACTCTGCCCTGCCCTCCCCCCGGCACCTGACTACCTATCTCTCTCTCCCCCCATCAACTCAGTTACTGCGCACACGTCACTTCCCCTACAGGATGACAGAGTGTATAGAGATGTTAACCATCCCTTGTGTTTCGTCCAATACTTCGTGCTGTACTGTTTGCTGTACTGTCTGTGTTGTACTGCCTGTTGTTCTGCTTGTGTTGTCCTGCCTGTGTTGTACTGCCTGTGTTGTACTGCCTTTGTTGTACTGCCTGTGTTGTCCTGCCTGTGTTGTACTGCCTGTGTTGTACTGCCTGTTTACTGTGGGTCAGAGAGGACTGCAATTTTATCTGTGCTGTATGTCGTGTATAAATGGCACACTTGACAATAAAGCTGACTTTGACTTTGACTCTCACCACCCACTGGAGCACAAGCTGGGCATCATCAGGACCCTGCAAAACAGGGCTGATAAGCTACCAACCAGTGCCCAAGACCAGGTAAAAGAACACCAACAGCTGAAAGGGGCAATGTAGACCTGTGGATATCACGACTGGACCTTTGGGAAAGCTCACACAAGATCTAGAAAGGAGAACAACCAAGTGAGGACGGAAGAGAGCAAGCGTAACGGTATAGTGATCCCATATGTGTCTGGAGTGTCGGAAAAGCTGAGGAGGATCTTCAACAAACACAAGGTTCCTGTGTATCTTAAGACGGACAACACCCTCCGACAAAGACTGGTCCACCCAAAAGACCCACACCACACAGTCAGAAGAGCAATCTGGTGTATGCAGTTAAATGCAACGAGAAATGCTCAGATGTCTACATAGGGGAAACCAAACAACCACTACATAGGCGCATGGCTCAACATAGAAGAGCCACCTCATCAGGACAGGACTCAGCAGTCTGCCCCCACCTAAAGAAAGAGGGACACCCATTTCAGGATGCCAATGCCAATACCTGTGTTAGGTGTGTGTAAGTGTCCTGTCCAAAATATATTCATCAGAATTAATGTCTGGGGAATGCAATAAAACATTTACAAAATTACCCATTATTTAGTTCTACTTGTTTATATCACTTTACTATTGTTTAGTATGTAAAAGACATGTGACAGGTGCACCATGATGGCAGGAAGTTGGAGGAGCAGAGTGACTCTGGTGTTACTGAAGACACAGAGACCAGGGGTCCATGAAGTAAACTTTTAATTTCCTGTGGTTATAACACTGCTGGTAAGACCAAATAGCAGCACATTTTTTCTATAAAACAAAACAAGTAGTAACATATTAAATATACAGTTTTCGTGTTGGGTGGAGGCAATCAGGTGAGGAGAGATGACACCCCAACAAAATGGAATCAACGGCATCTTTCTTCATGTGTTTGGAAATGATACAAGACTACTAAATGGTCCCTTATTTAAAGCTGGCCTGGATTATCTGTTTTGTATATTTTCTGTATGAAGGCGGCAGTGAAGGTAAAAGACACGAGCTGTTCTGTTCAGTGAGATATGAATATAAAACATCTGCACGGATTCTTGGATCAAAACCTGACCTCCAGAGAAACAAAACAAAAAAAACCATTTGGCGTCCCTTCCTGCTCCTCTCTGTCGTATGAACTGGACTAACTCCTGGTCACCAGTGATAAAGAATAGCTCCATCGTGAGGCTGTTTTGGTTGTGCTGTCTAAATAGGTGACAACTTTATTGGCACTAACAAATGAAGAGACGACACAACAGTCTTTCCATTTCAGCTAAATCTGCTCCAGCGGTCGGATGAAGAGATGCTGAGTGACGTGAAGCAACGTTTACATGTTTTCAATGATGACGACGGAATACAGAGAGTCAACATTTTGTCAAGAACTAGAAGTTTTTCATAAACCAATTTAAAAATTGGTAATGTTAAGCAGTGTCTTCCATTGTGACATCAAACTCCAGAGTACATGCATGTTGATAATATTTTGGTCACAAGTATAAGTGGACATGGGAAGTATTTCAACAGCGAAGAAGCTTCAAGCCCGTTCCACAAAGCTTTTTACATTTAACATTGTAGGACAAACACAAGGAAACGGCTACACAAACTCGTCATTCTGGGAATTTCAAGCATTATATTATAGAAGAGCCTTTGCAATCCTCCCCAGGAGAAATGGATCCCCTCATCATAACCTTAAGACACCTTCTACCTTCTTTTTGAGGCTTCACAAGATAAAAAGCTACAGAAATAGATGAATAAAAATATGAATGATTTATTCATAATGATGAAGGTGTATTGATTCTAAAGCATGAGAACCAACAGCCACACTGACTAAAAATAACATGCTTGTTACACAAGTCCAACCTCTTTAAAGTGAAAATGAATTCAAACAATTGCTGATGTGTAAATGTGTGCTTGTGGAAGTGCTTCCCATGTCTGAGCAAGATTCCATTCTAACATGTGAACACGCAGGAGGCTCCTGATGAAGGGTAAAAACACTCTGGACCGAACACGAGAAATGTATTGCAACAGGTTTAAAGACATTAAAAGGTGCTCGTCTTTGAGATGATTGGATCGTGACCAGTTTTTAGAGGAAAGCTCGTCCAAAGGGAGAACATGAATGAAACCAATAACCCAAATACATTTATCAATGCAAAACAGTAAAAATCTACAAAAATTCGTTTAAAACATCAAAAACAACAGACAACCACACACAACAATCCATACAAAGTGTTGAGTCCATAAACTTTAGTCTGCATGCTACCAGTTACATGTTGAGACAGATAAAGCAGGTTTGTTCTCTAAGTTGAACGCTCGTATGTCAGCTGCCCTTCGTCGGTGAATGGTCGTCTGGAACAGGGAAGTCTTCCTCATTCAACACTTGTCTATGTTTAGCAATCGTTCCTTCAGCAGTGTGTTGATGGTCACATTTATTGGCTGTTGTTTAATGATCTCCCAGCAAAGACCAATCACATCTCTACGCTTACTTAGTTTAGTGAATTAAAGACCTGTGTTGAATGTTTAAAGCAAATCCTAAAATTAAAATCCAGTCTTGTTAACGGCTGAGGAGATCTTGGATCCATACGCAGAGCTCACTGACAGATAGGTCTAAAACCATCTTTTATTTCCCTACTGATGAGTCAGTGAACACAGAACAAATGAGAGAAAACCAAAACACGACTTTACGCTGGGATGTCGTGGGCTGTGGGGTAAAAAGATGGCAGGATGAGAGGAGGAAGAGGGAAACAGGTGGGGAGGAAGGGGAGCAGGTGGAAGTATACAGATTTGTCCTGAATGATGGAGTCAAAGGCAGATGGTGACACTTTTTTAACACTTTTAGATAACAAACTACTGGAGTCAGATTTGACTTGTGGAAGAAGTTTTTATCTTATCGTTTGCTTTAAAAATATAACAGCTTGAGGAGTACAGCATCATGAGATAAGCCAACACGATGCTTTTTAAAAGGAGTAGTTCAACATTTTAGGAGATGAACGTGCTTCTCTTTCAGATTCACATAATAAGAATGAGCTTGGCATGCAGACAGGAAGCAGGGGGAACACCTACCTGGACTTATCAATAAAATTTAGTCCTAAAAACCCCAAACATTTCTCCATACCTAAACTTCCAATCCAAAAAAGGAACGTAACAAGAATTAGTGTCCTCTGGCAGTCAGCTGCAGTCACATTTGGAGACACGATGCATTCAAGGACCAGATGTATTCAGAACTCAAACCGACGTTAGTCTCATACGGACTTGTCTGTTTATACTACATTACACTGGTGCTCTAACACAGACCAGACACATCTATCACCACACACTGATGCTACAGCGCTGGTCAGATGTTTCACCTGCTCAAAACCTCACTGATAAAAGTCTGACACAGGGAAGATCCACTTTCACAGCCCAGAAAAGGCAAATCAGATATTCACAAAAAAAAGTTATGCTGAGGGGTATGAAGTTCGACAGATCGACAGAAGAGGCACAAAAGAGAGACAGAACCTAACGACACATGCTACTGCAGCATCCTCTCTTCAGCTTAAAGTCACTTCTCCTTTAAAACATAGAGGAGGTTTATAAAACAAGTTAAAAGAGTAAGACACCTTTCATGTCGATGGAAACAATGTGTTACAGGTAAACACATATAAACTGTATACTACATCTTTTCTATACAACAACCGTTTCAGAGAAACAGCTTCTAAAGCAGACGACGTCTCTTCTCGCGGCCACGCTGAGCTTCTGAAGGCGTCCATCGTCGTCTAACAACTTTTTTAATGTTTAAAATGTTAAAAGGCGCCAACATGAAGCTCTGTCTTCAAAACACAGGTTTGTTTTCTTCAACTGTCACAAGACGATACCTAGCATCATCTTTCTCTAGCTCTGGTACAGTCAGCCCTGGTGCATGATGGGAGTCAGTGATGTCGTAGATGGAGGTACGGAGGTACGGACTCTTTTTAAGTGTTCCTGTGTCGTTTCCCGGCGTCGGGGTGGGGCTCCATGATGCCCGGACGCTTCAGGTTCCACTGGTCGATCTGTCTGTCCTGCTGCTCCATCTCTGATTCGCTGGATGTGCTGCCGGCGTTGCTGCTGCTGCTGCTGCTGCTGCTGCTGCTGCTGCCACCGGCTCCGCTGAAGGCAAAGCAATCCTTCTGTTTCTCCTCGTCTTCCTTACCCGTCTCCGTCTTCTCTCTCCTTTTCTCCTCTACCGCCCCAGAGTTGTCTTCTTCAGATTTGTCCCCCTCGTCTGTTTCCATCTCAATCGGGGCCTGCTCTGGTTCCGGTACAGCTCCTCCTTGGTCCATGTCCACCCACATGGGTCCAGGCGGAGGCTCCAGAGACGTGTAGTGGAGCATCGGCTGCTGGGGCTGGGGGTCCACCTGTGGGGGGAGGCTCTGTTGCTCTGGATGAAGGTACTGTGTTTGTTGTTGGAGGTGATGCAGCGGCTGCAGAGGGTGCTGCAGGGGCTGGTGATGGAAGTGATGCTGGTGGTGGTGGTGGTGATGGTGGTGGTGGTGCTGGAAGTGATTATGTTGGTACTGGTCCAAATTCTGCTTGTCCACATTATGGACAAACTGTTTGGCCTGGTTTTTGAGAAACTTCTCAAATTTCTTGGAGGCTTTTTTGTTTGTCACAAACCAGTCCTGTTGAGAGAGGAGACGTGGAAATACAAGGTCGGGGGGGGGGGTATATGGTTAAATGATGTCAGACACACAACACGGCTGAAGGTACTCGTCTTCACCTGTGAATGGACTGAGTTGATGTGGTATTTCACTCCACTTTCAGAGTTAAACTCCTTATTGCAGATCAGACATCTGTACTTTCCGGCCTCAAAGTCGCCCTGAGATGAGAGAACGAAACAGAAGAGTCACAAAGTCATCAGGCTCTGTAGTATGAAGGTCACAGAGGTCACACTGATGATTTATTCAAAGACCATTAATGATTCACTGACCGATCATTTCATTTCATCTTCCAAAGCTTACAGCGACGGGTACAATATTCCAAATTTAAAGATGTTTAAGGACAACTGAAACATTCTATGAAGAGCTTAAGTTTCACGTAACCAACTCATTCATTAACAATGAATGTTTATGGAGGTGGGAGGAAGACGGAGAGAACCCACACAGACACGGGGAGAACATACAAACTCCACACGCGACGGGACTCGAACCCGGAACCTTCTTGCTGTGAGATGACAGCGCTACCCACTGTGCCATGGCTTTATCTATTGCTCTGCCACAGACTGTAAAAATGTCCCTGCAGGTCTCCCTTCAGAGACTAAAGACCTACCCTGGTGCAAAGTCCCAGATGAGCTTTCAGTCCAGACACACTGGTGTAGGTGCTGCCACAACCCTGAGGGGGACAAGCAACCACAGAAACACCTCTGACTAAAGAGACTTAATCAGATTTCATGACTTAAAAAGGAATGAAGAATTTAACTCACTGGCTGCCATTGATGTTCATAGACAATTAGATTTTTTTAACAGGGAGGCCTGGAGACAGTCTTGAAGAGCTTGTCAGTGAAAATCAGGATTTTAATCAGTGAATTTAGCCTCATGACAACTGATCCAGTCACGGAACAGAGGGAGACGGAGAAGTTGCAGCTTCTTACAATGAAACAAAGTTTGTCAGAGTTCACCTGTCAGCGAACACAGTGTCGCTCTGAGCGCAGCTTCTTACGATCGATCAAGAACAGAAAAAAAACACAGATAAATACCCGGAGCATCGGAGAAAGTCCACTAAAGAAGATCGATTGCTACAAAGCATTGGCAGCCAATGAGTTAATGTTCGAATAAATATGAAATATCGATTAGAAATATGACCCAAATCAAATACAAATGACTTTTTCCTGAAATAAAAGAAGTAAAACCGACACGACACACAAGAGGAATGGAAGTTTTCCTCACCTGGTTGGGACACTGGACTTTCCTCTGAAGCTTCACTTCATTCTTCCACTTCCTCAGCACCTCCTGGCTGAAGGCGGGCAGGCCTGGCCGAGCGTATTTCAGCTTGGAAGAACAAAGTGAAAGAGAAGCGTGAATAAATGCAATATAATACAAAAACCTCTAGCAATACACTTCAGGCTGAAGGAATGTTCTCTTACCTTCTTGTCATCTGGCACTAGGTCTGACTGAAACTTCCTCTTGGGCCAGTCTTTGGGCAGCTCGTTGTTGGCGATCTCAGCCAGGTGGAAGTTAGCCACCTGAGCCGAGGCTCGCTGAACTCTGCCGCTAGCCGTCCTCTCTGGGTTGGCCTCCCTCTGGGCCTTCAGCACCAAGTCTTCCTCACTCTTCTGGGGTGTCTGAATAGCAGGAGCAGTATTAGCATCTCAGCAAACCTTATTTTTGTCTGATGTCTTAAAATGTAGAGTAAACTGACTATCAGGTGCAGTGAATTTGCTGAGTTAACAGTTTTCCGGACCGACTCACGGGAGCGTGCTCTGATTTCAGGTGGTACTCCAAACCAGCCTTGGACTTGTAGGTTTTCCCACAGTGAGAGCAGTTCAGCAGCATCTTCTCCAACTCCGACTCCTCCTTCCCACACTTCTTCATGTGGTACACGTATCCCATGATGCTGGTGAAAGCAGCGTTACACCCCTGAAAAGAACAACACAGACTTATATTATCTTTTCTCGTCAAAATATAATAAATCTATTTCTCAAATAATCTGATTTGTTAGTTAATAACCTCTTTAGAGCATTTTAGTTTGCCTAGCCTCTTGAGGATTTTACGTAGTTTGTCTTTGATGACACGATCATCCAGGTCCTTAGTGTCGTCTGAAGACGGCTGAAACAGAAGAAACAAAATGAGCTGGCCGACAAACGCCGCTCTGAATGTGCTCTGAGTGTTTGGTTCCACTCTGCTGCCTACGTGATGTGAGGAAGAGTAACACAATCACACACTTCACTGGAACATCACTGCACACTCGGAGGAACGGCTCTAGACAGACGTAAAAGGAGTCGGGGCTGAACCGTCTTACCAGATGGCTGTGGTCTGCCATGATGTGATACTTCATGCCCGTCGAAGACTTCAGCTGTTTCCCACAGTGTGGACAGGTGAACGGTTGCTGCACACAACAGACCACACTAATGGAACATGACAAGTAGCAAAAATACAACACTGTGTCCACAATTTAAATGCAAACTATGTGTGTAAAACATGGAATCCTGGCAGAGTATTGGGTGCATTATTCATTCATATGTAGATAACACGACCAAAGAATGCGTCACTTGTCTTTCATACACAGTAGAACCTCCAGATAATAGTTGAATCCGTTCCGTGATTGAGTTCGAAAGTCAAACAAGTTAAATAATTCTAATCAGTTCCAGCATTAAGCCTCCTATCTACCTATCTATCTATTAGAAAAGAAACTCCACATTTTTATGAAGTAATAGACGTACAGACTTTACCTGTGTATAATTAATTATATATAAGTTACATAAACAATGATAAAGAATGAAAAGATTTCGCTCGTATGTTGAACAAAAATAAGAACAGAGCGATGGCTCGAATCTTCAGGTCCTACTGTACTCTGGTTCTACTGTACTCTGGTCCTACTTTACTCTGGTTCTACTGTACTCTGGTTCTACTGTACTCTGGTTCTACTGTACTCTGGTTCTACTGTACTCTGGTCCTACTGTACTCTGGTCCTACTTTACTCTGGTTCTACTGTACTCTGGTTCTACTGTACTCTGGTTCTACTGTACTCTGGTCCTACTGTACTCTGGTCCTACTGTACTCTGGTTCTACTGTACTCTGGTTCTACTTTGGTTCTAGTTTACTCTGGTCCTACTTTACTCCGGTTCTACTTTACTCCGGTTCTACTTTACTCCGGTTCTACTTTACTCCGGTTCTACTTTACTCCGGTCCTACTTTACTCCGGTTCTACTTTACTCCGGTTCTACTTTACTCCGGTCCTACTTTACTCTGGTTCTACTTTACTCTGGTTCTACTTTACTTTGGTTCTACTTTACTCTGGTCCTACTTTACTCCGGTTCTACTTTACTCCGGTTCTACTTTACTCCGGTTCTACTTTACTCCGGTTCTACTTTACTCCGGTCCTACTTTACTCCGGTTCTACTTTACTCCGGTCCTACTTTACTCCGGTCCTACTTTACTCCGGTCCTACTTTACTCTGGTTCTACTTTACTTTGGTTCTACTGTACTCTGGTTCTACTGTACTCTGGTTCTAATGTACTCTGGTTCTAATGTACTCTGGTTCTACTATACTCTGCTTCTACTGTACTCTGGTTCCACTGTACTCTGGTTCTACTGTACTCTGGTTCTACTTTACCCTGGTTCTACACGGTCAGAACAAGGCCCAGACCCTTTTAACTTCTTTAAAGCCTTGAACTAGACTTGGGTCCCTCACCAGTCTACAGTTCTCCATGTGCTTCTTCAGTCCCTCCACCGTCTTCCTGCTCACACTTTTACATTTGGGACAGGTGACTCTGCCTTTGGCCACAATCTGGAGCTGCCAACGCTCTTCTTGACTTCCTGGTCGATGACAGTAAATAAAACTGTTATTTGATTTGTTCTTTTTCACAGGAAACAGTGAATGCATCTGAATTCCCAGCATGACATTACTGTAGATTGTTTACTGATCTACTGAGCTTCACTTGATTGCATGTTCACATTCCTCAACTTTAAATTTACCAAGTCCAGAAAAAAAACAAAAAACAGCTTTTTCCATCCATACTCTGGGAAGTATGATTTTCGTGGTGGCGGTGAAGGCAAACAGTGAGCTGGTTCTCAGATTAATAAGCAGCAGTGTTCGGTCAGCTTGTCTCACCTGGGGGGTATGAAGGAGGTTCCTTCTTGGTGGATAAACCGAAAGGTTTCTGATCCTCCTTCTGTTGGACTGTCAAAGCTTCACCAACACTGGGTCCATCTGAACCTGAGATATTTGTCACCAAATCAATCAAATGACCACAAATTCTCATGTTCTCATTGTGCTCCATACGGAAAGTCAGGGATAAATTATAACTCTCATTGCTAATTCTGCACAGGATGGCTGTAATTAAATTGCGCCGTCTATTAAATACATAACACAGATACATTTTGTGATGCATAATCTATTGCAACTAAACTTGCTTGTTGTTGCAGGAAGGAGCGGAGAGACAGGAGACGTGGAGGGGAACTCACCTGAGTCTCTGCCCTCTGGTGGCCGTGGGAAGTTACTACCAGTTGGGTTTTGCTCCATCTCTGCCCTCTGGACTTTCTTCATGTTCAAGTCTTTAAGAAGCACATGCAGGACAGTCACTCAAATTCCACAAAACCAAAACACACTTTCATAAATTTTATAACAACTGTGAACAAGCGTACAGTGGTGACTCTACTTACGAATGTCTTTACTTACGAAACTTCTCAACAGGAAAATATTGCCTCTACAAAAGAAATTTCGAGTTACGAAAGGTAAAAATACAGTATGGGCTGATACTCGCAAGTCCCACAGGTTCCTGAATGCAACATTCTCATAGCTGCTCTGCCATTGGCTATTACCTAGCATCCTGGCATCCCATTGGCTAAGAGGGACCTCTGTGTGGAGCTAGATAGGTGTCTATGCAGCGTCGTCCTCATTCAGCCCTCGACCCTTGAGGTGTTCTGATAGTTTTACGTAAATATATTAACTTTTAGAGTATTCACTATGGACCCCACTATGGATCTCCATTTGCATGGAAAACACGTCTCTACTTATGTAATTTTCTACTTACAAAATTTTCTACTTACGAAATTTCTTCCGGAACCAATTAATTTAGTAAGTAGAGGTACCACTGTATTTGGATCTGATGTGAACTCTATATTTAATATCATAATGACTAACGTTTTGACTCACCGGGTCTCCAGACATTCTCTCCCTCTCTGTTGTTGCTCCAGTCTTGGTCTTGGCTCCGACCGGTTCCCCACACCTGCTCTGGCCCTGAGGAGGCCCGGCCTCCTCCTGGATCCCCACTGCTGCTCCACACCTGAGTTTGTCCTCGTTCTCTGCCGGGTGCCCAGTTCGACTCAGAACCTCGTGCTTGGCCAGTCATCCAAGCCTGGTCCGGTCCAGCATGAGCCCTGTCCCTTCCTGGAATCCAAGTCTGATCTGGAGTGGAATGTCCTCCCCGGTCTCTGCTTGAGTTCCAGGTGTGCTCCTGTGGTCTGTCTCTACCTGGGGACCAGGTGTCCTGGCCTCTGTCCCTGCTGGAGCTCCAGCTCTGCTCTGGAGGCTGAGGTTGCTCCCTGCTGGCCTCCAGACTTTGGGGCCACACATCCTTTGCCACCAGTCTTGGAGGTAGCCTCGCAGTGGGTGGAGCCACTGACCCTGGTTCTGCTCCATTGGCCAGGCCACCTGATGACATCACTGAACAGCTGGTGGTTGGGTAATCTACTGTTCCTATGGAAACACTCTGGAGTTCCTCGTATCTGATGAAAGACATCACATTTAATTTTTGTGGGAATCATTTTTTAATAATGTGACTGTTAACTCACATTATATCAGAGTTATTAAACTTCTTTTATATTACAAATTTTGGTTACAAAAAATAATAAAAACAGAATCATCTGACTAATTTATTATCCTACATTCTGTTTTGCAAAGATGTTCTTGGTTGTTCTTATTTTACAAAGTCAAAATACCCCTCATTCTGTCTCAAACTCATTCTTTTAGGTTCTGCTCACCACAAACGGTACGCCATTGTTTGTATTCTGATCAGGCTCTGTCTGTCCTAATAAAAATACAATGACACAAAGGTGATTTAATAAATAAGTATTTATATTTCATTCATTTTCTTTAGCTGAATTATCTTTGGGATTATATCTATATATAAATACATTGTAAGTTCATGGACATCAGGTTTATTATCAAATATGCAACAGTCATCCATCTATCTTCTTGTACACCAGATGACTGTAATCGTCTCGTCTACAGCAGATTATCTGCCCTGTGGGTCACGGGTCATCTCCCTGCTGGCTGTGGGAAAGAGGCAGGGTACACCCCAGATGAGACACCAGAGCAGGGCAGAGCAGTCATGGTAAAATGTAAAAAATATAAATCTGGATTGAATAAAAAAAGTCTCTGCATTAAACTATATCTAAATAACACTTCAAGGGGTTGTGACTTGGACCAGCACCTTTACACTGACATGATGATTGCAGACAACACAATCAACAACTCTACAGCTAATACTCTCTATAGCTAATGTATCTAATGAGAGTTTAATGACCTCTTCTGAGGAGGTTATCTGGAAAACACAAAACTGCAGGACAGATTTTCATAAAGGCAGGTTTACATTTTACATTTTCAACTGATGCAGATTAAAGAGAGAATTTGAGAATCACTTGAACATTGTGAGATTTGGCATTTTTCACCCCTTCACTATTACTGAGATTGAGATTTTTGCTGGAGGTGTGCACTCTATTAAGGGTCCTTTTAGCGCTCTCTTCAATTTATATAATATTTTACATGTCAGATTTCAGGTATGAAGTTGAACACAACTCATCTTTGCAGCAGAGTAAAAAAATGTCCTTTAAATAATTACTTTATAAGAGAGACTTGGTGTTGTTTTCCATAGGTTACCTGAAGTTTACTGCTATGTTTAACTTGTTAAAGTATCCACTATTAATGCGAAATGGTATGACACTGAACAGGAAGTTACACTTCAGCCACTTCCCAGACACACTGTCTCTATCACCATCAAAGCCCAGTGAAGCAGGGGGGGTGTTTTATCTGCTGGCATTACATTTTCTGAGCTGGTAGTTTATTTGTTGTATGTCTGTTAACACCAGTGTGTTGGTTACCGTTAACGACACACACATCCTACAGGCCAGGATCAAACGTTCAGTAACAAGTACGTACAACTAGTAAGCTGTGTTTGCTTTGACATGCTAACGAAAAACAGTTGTGATCATTCAAACCAGTTCTAGATACAGAGAGTGCTAATGGAGTTGAGGAAGCCTCATTGTCACACAAACTTGACATATACCTGACCTATACCTGACATACTGTATACTTGACATATACCCAACTTATACCTGACATACTATATACCTGACATATACCTGACAAACAGTATACCTGACGTATACCTGATATACTGCATACCTGACATACTGTATACCTGACGTATGCCTGATGTATACCTGACGTATACCTGACATATACCTGACATACTGTATACCTGACATACTGTATACCTGACATATACCTGACATATACCTGATGCATACCTGACATACAGTATACCTGACGTATACCTGATATACTGCATACCTGACATACTGTATACCTGACGTATGCCTGATGTATACCTGACGTATACCTGACATATACCTGACATATACCTGACATACTGTATACCTGACATACTGTATACCTGACATATACCTGACATATACCTGATGCATACCTGACATACAGTATACCTGACGTATACCTGATATACTGCATACCTGACATACTGTATACCTGACGTATACCTGATGTATACCTGACGTATACCTGACATATACCTGACATATACCTGACATACTGTATACCTGACATACTGTATACCTGACATATACCTGACATACTATATACCTGACATACTATATACCTGACATACAGTATACCTGATATATACCTGACATACTGTATACCTGACCTATACCTGACATACTGTATACCTGACATATACCTGACCTACACCTGACAAGATGAGAAATGTAACATTTACATGTGCTTCTATGTTTCTGGACGGTTTGTTCATATAAAAACTTCCCTGTATTTTCCTGATCATGTGTCTCACCTTTTTTTCCCGTAAGTTCTTTTCATCTTTAGAACATCTTGAGCTTGATACTCTTCATCCTAAACATTCCAATACAAAGAACATGAACTAATGGTGTGCATCAAGTCTACATATTCCATCCATTAGAAAACTGAAATAGACAACCAGACGGTTGTCAGACGGTTGGAATCAACAATATTTAACATCATCTGGCTGGTGTGTTAAATTTATTATGATCCCTTGTGTTAAACTGGTTTCTTACCTTGGGATATCCAACTGAATTTAAGTCACAAGTTCGTTCTGGCATTCGCTGAACAACTGTTGGAGAGGCAAAAGTGAAATCATCTGAATTTCCCTCCTAAAATGACCAACATGTCCGCCCCGCCCCGCTTATCATGATTTGGAGGATTTGCTTTTCTTTACCTGGACACAGCATTCCACTTTTCAGCTGTGACTGGACAGATTTTCTCTTTCTTGGCACATACAAAGGTGACATATCCCCTCCGCTGGGTGCACGGTCCATTCTAGGAGTCCACCCACCTTACTGCAGAAATCCCCACTGAACAGACAGAAGAGGAACCATTAAGTCGGTACGGTGTGAAAACTCAGGATTAACATTGGCCCTCCTAATTTAACTGAATGATCCAAACCCTAATGTACATTAGGTGTGACCAGATATATCATTCATCAGCTATTTAACAACCACATCACACAAGAACAGTGTAAACACAACATGTGACGTTTATGTTTACTGGAGTCTCAACAGCTTGAATGCATCCCTTGTAAAGCACAAATAAGCAAATCAGGTTTACTTTAGCTGTAGAAGACAAGTGGTTATCCTGCTAACGCCTCATTAATCAATGTTGCGTCTCCAATACCTCAGAACCATGTCAGAAAAATATGTTAGTGGATTCATGGGCGTTGAGGGGCAAAGTTTAGAAGACAGTGGTGAGGACAGCCATGATGGATGGATTAGAGACAGTGGTGCTGAAAAAAAGACAGGAAGTGGAGCTGGAGGTGGAGGAAATTAAGATGTTGAGGTTCTATAGGAGTGATTAGGTCGGATTGGATCAGGACTAAGTTCCTTAGAGGAACAGCCAAGGTCAGATGTTCTGGAGACAAAGTTAGAGAGTCAGACTCTGATGGTTTGGACACGTCCAGAGGAGAGATGGTGAGGATGTTGGTGAAAGGGTGATGAGGATGGAGCAACCAAGAAAGAGGACAAGAGGAAAACCAAAGAGAAGGTGGATGGATGTAGTGAGGAAGACATGAGGACATCTGGTGTTAGAGAGGAAGATCAAGAAGATAGGCTGACACGGAGAGGGATGAAACGCGGTGGAGACACCTAACGGGGCACATCTAAGGGAGGAGAAGAAGTGTATTCATGATTCTTAAGTTTGAACTTTTAGTGCTGCAAAGTGAACAAGTTTAAAAACAGACTGTTACATGTAGAAGAATAACGGTTAGAAGTTTCTATAATGTAATAAGTACCAAACATTGACTGCAGTGGAGTTGGTGGCATTAATTTGAATTTGGCATTTAGCATTATGTTGATCATTTACGATATAACATGTTGACATGTCCTGTACCAACATGTCTTCTACCAACATGTCCTACCAAAATGTCCTCTACCAACATGTCCTCTACCAACATGTCCTACCAACATGTCCTCTACCAACATGTCCTCTACCAACATGTCCTCTACCAACATGTCCTGTACCAACACGTCCTCTACCAACACGTCCTCTACCAACACGTCCTCTACCAACATGTCCTCCACCAACACGTCTTCTACCAACATGTACTCTACCAACATGTCCTATACCAACATATCTTCTACCAACATGTCCTATACCAACATGTCTTCTACCAACACGTCTTCTACCAACATGTCCTCCACCAACACGTCTTCTACCAACATGTACTCTACCAACATGTCCTATACCAACATTTCTTCTACCAACACGTCTTCTACCAACACGTCTTCTACCAACACGTCTTCTACCAACATGTCCTCTACCAACACGTCTTCTACCAACATGTCCTCCACCAACACGTCTTCTACCAACATGTACTCTACCAACATGTCCTATACCAACATATCTTCTACCAACACGTCTTCTACCAACATGTCCTCTACCAACACGTCTTCTACCAACATGTCCTCTACCAACACGTCTTCTACCAACATTTCCTACCAACATGTCCTACCAATATGTCCTACCAACATGTCCTCTACCAACATGTCCTCTGCCAACATGTCCTCTGCCAACATGTCCTCTGCCAACATGTCCTCTACCAACATGTCCTCTACCAACACGTCTTCTACCAACATGTCCTACCAACATGTCCTTTACCAACATGTCCTACCAACATGTCCTCTACCAACATGTCCTCTACCAACATGTCCTCTACCAACACGTCTTCTACCAACATGTCCTACCAACATGTCCTTTACCAACATGTCCTACCAACATGTCCTCTACCAACACGTCCTCTGCCAACATGTCTTCTACCAACATGTCTTCTACCAACACGTCCTCTGCCAACATGTCCTCTACCAACATGTCTTCTACCAACACATCCTATACCAACATGTCTTCTATCAACATGTCCTCTACCAACACGTCTTCTACCAACATGTCCTACCAACATGTCCTCTACCAACATGTCCTCTGCCAACATGTCCTCTACCAATATGTCCTCTACCAACATGTCCTCTACCAACATGTCCTCTACCAACACGTCTTCTACCAACATGTCCTTTACCAACATGTCCTACCAACACATCCTATACCAACATGTCTTCTATCAACATGTCCTCTACCAACATGTCTTCTATCAACATGTCCTCTACCAACACATCCTATACCAACATGTCCTTTACCAACATGTCTTCTTGATTGCTACATCTCACTCCGTCCTGACAGTGTTGAACAACGTGATCCAGCCTCTGCACCTGTTCCCAGATCTGTGTAAAACTGTGATCAACTCAACACCCACCCTACAAAAACACATTTTTTGCGTAACAACAAACAAACAAGCAAACAAATAAAGAAACAAACTAGAGCAGAAACTCTTCCCCTCTTGTCAGAGGAGATACAAAGTGATAGAGAATGTCATTCGACTGTTTTGTGATGTGATTTATGGATGAATGAGGTAGAGTCACGGAGCCGTGGGTTTACTTCCACGCTGCAGAACAGTTGTGGAGATTCTTGCATAAAATGAATTCAATTAAGCTGTGTCTCCTGACAGACGGTCCCGTTATGTTTAGTTTCCCGTGTTTCCATCATGCGTGACATTTGGACCGTCTCCCTCCCGTGTGACGTTCAAGGCCACTGCTTGCTGGTCGAACACCAAAGCACCCAAACTAAACAGAGCCATCAAATAACGACGGAAAATGTCCAACAATCAGTTTAACCTTTAAGTGTCTCCGTGCAGGAATAAAACAGTCAGTCCACGGCTGGAGTAGATACTTTAAACCAACATCATTACTGAATGCGTGGATTTAAAAAAAAAAAAAAAAGCTTTTGACGACGACTGCAGGACAACACATCTGAAAACTGACGTCAGAGCGGAACTTGTGTTAAGCTAACGAAGCTAACGAGTCTCCTCGCTACCTGTAAGTGTTTCCCGACCGGGGGGAGAGATGTTAGACAGCCCACCTACCATCCTACAGCTCCCTCCTACCGAGGACGGCTAGCCTCCATGTCCGGTAGCCCGGCCTCCTCCGTCGCCTCTCCCCCTGCGGTGATACCCACCAGGAAGGCTGATCCCACGGAAGGCCTGACTCGGGTGGACAGACTTCGGGGCAGCAGCTACCCACTGGCAGCCTCTAAACGTGAGCCACAACGCTGCTCCGGCATAACGGAACGCGCTGGTGTCTGCGCGTCGCCCCGCGGAACGCCCTCCTACCGGAGACAACACAGGAGACCCGCATCTGCTGCTACCTTCACGGGCTGTCGGAAATACTGGACTCCGCTGCAAGTTACAGGGCACAGTTCTCTTAACGTTACTGTATTAATGAGATAGACATAGTTACAAGTCTGTTTTAGACTCATATCTTTAAAAGATTATTATTAAATCCACTGGTGATGTATTATAATTGTCAGAGTTTGTGTATTCGTCCGTCCGTCTGTCCATCAAATATCTTCACAACCGTTGCATATAGAAATATGAAAGAAAAAGCACATTAGTCAGGCAGCAAAGGGGATGAAAATGAGACGATGACCTTGACCTTGAGAAAACTAGGGCAAGGTCAAATTTCAACTTTTTGTATATTGTTTTGCAGATGTCTCAGGAACCGGATAAGATAGAAAGACAAAACAAAAGGTGTTATATTCAGGGAGGCAAGGGGATGAAAATTAGATCACAACCTTGACCTTGAAAAACTAGGTCAAGGTCAAATTTTCACTTTTATACCTTTTTAGGTACACATCTGTGAAACCTGATGAGATATAATCACAAAACAAAGAGCAACATTTTCAGGAAGCCAGAGGCATAAAAATGTGATGACGTCGCAGGATGTCACAGTCTTTGACTGCCTTGTTCGATTTTGAAATTTCTTTTTTTGTATGAATGACTGTTGAAGGTCGGAGTTGGTACTGAAGCAGATCCAGGTAAGGATGAGGCTTCTGGATCACTATTTTCTTGAGCATTGTGAAATCTTTACTTATTTTTTGCCAGTACAATGACATTAGGCTGATATTAGGCTGTCCAAATGGTAAGTGCAATTTTTAAATTGGTTTCCTTTCAATCTCTGTCTAATGCATACCAGTAAGAGCAGAGGGCCTCCTTTGAGGATTGGGTCTAGTTGTGGTTTCTGCCCATTATAAGCAGATTTCCTGAACCACAGTTCTTCCCGTAGTGACTGTAATAAATGCAGTTACAGATCCATGAGTAGCTAAGCAGACATGTAGCAACACCCTGATGAGTGAGGGCTCATTCAATGCTGCCAGCAGCTTCAATTTGACTTTGTGTCTGTGATATAAACCCACTAAATGACACACATTTTACAGGAGTGAAAATAGGCAGCGTAATTGCCAGACATATATCTGGCTAGCTCAAAAAACAGTTCTTCTTTTTTTTTAATTGTGATCTCCAGGTAATAGAAACAACTGCTGTTCCTTACATGTAGGGACTATTTTCTGTGACAAAAAAAGTGCCAGTCTTATTATATTCAAGAGAAAGTAGAGGTCTCACCAGCATAAATAAATCCACATAACACAAATACCTCTTTGGGAAAGAGCAACAAAAGTTTGATTGTACTTTGAGGTTTACCAAAGGATTAATATTTAGAGTATTATCCTTTTAGTTCAGAGAGATCTTCATGCCAGATTGCACCGTATGTGTAGTTCAGCTGCTTGAAGTCGCAGCAGAGACGTGTTCGCTACTGCTGAGAACAACATGTTCAGCCGTGAACCTGTGAAAAGCTCTGATGAGTTTTTGTGACATCTTTAGATGTTGTGAATACAATGTTGAGTAGGACAGATTTATATATTGACTGAAATGCCCAGTTTGTATTTTGGGAGAGGAATTGCAGACAGCTAATATTCTAATTATAACTCTTCTGTAAATTCTATTCCTTCTAGAAATAAATGTGGAAGAAACACTTGAGAGAGTGTGACAGCAATGTGCCAGTAACAAATGAAAGATCAGCAGTAGCACATCCTCCTGTTATATATAAAATACATAATTCAAAGTTGGACTAAACTTTGTGCATTTGTATGCTTCATATAAATCTGTTGTCCAACCTTGTGAAACTCCTCCTGTCCCTATGACAACAGAGTCCAGTAGGATTACATGAAAGCATTTATTCTGAACCAAAACCAACAAACAAGCCCACTTTCATTTATGGAAAAAAAAATAATGGGACAGCTATAGAAAGGAAAAATGTAGAGTTTTCCCCTCAAGCTCTTTCATTAATTTGTCATTAAACAGGAAGTTGTTATCTATAGCAGCTCAACTTTTTGTGATTCAATTTGTCATTCTCCACAATGTCTCATGGCCCCATCCTGAAAACTCAACACAGTGAAACAGCCCCACCTGCTGCCAACAGAAAATGTTAGATTTTGGACTTCCATGTCCCAACAACTCTGTGCTCGGACATCACATGGTTTTAGTCTTTATTGAGTGCTGCTGAAAACATAGGGGTTTATGGTTTTTGTAAAATTTTAATAAACAATGTGCATTAAAAGTACTTGTTTAGAATTTTAATTTACTACATATATTTCATGACCTTATAAATGAAGTGGATTTGTTAAACAGGTAACAACTGTGGATAGGGAAGTTTGTATCTTCTGTCATTGTGGGCTGATGGCAAATGGACTGCACTAATAAAACCCCTGACTGAGCACTCAGAAGCCAGCATTCACCCATTCACTCACACATGTATACAGTCATCAGTCAAACGATGACTCACTTCTGAAACACTAGAAGAAGTTTGGGGTTCACCATCTTCCCCAAGAGAACTTATAATATATGATCAATTATGTAGAAGATTAGAGATTCAGAAGAGTCCATATTATGTAATGAATACTGTATAGACTTCACTGCAAAATCAGTTTATGTTAATTTAAATGCCAAAAATATACGCATATATCCAGAGATATAGAAATATATATATATATATATAATTTTTAAAATGAAACATCTGTTGTAAAGTTATATTGAATGACAACTACACATTGCTTTTCACTAAGACTAAACGCACTTGTAAGATCAATTTGCATAAATGCAATCAGTCCTCCACACTGCCAACACAACAACAAGGAGAAATTACCCTCCTGAGAAGACTAAGGATCCTTTTCAGGAACTTCCTTTGGCGCCCTGAGGAGGATGAAACATCTGGATAAACCTGGTGGTTTGGGCCCTTCTGAAGACCTGGCAGCCAGATCTTCACCGATCTTCACCGACCACTGATGAACATCTTCATCAGATAGTCTGGCTGTTCGTTCATCATTATTGATGGGTCAATCTTTAACTTCATCAACAGACCACACATGTGGTTCCTCAGGATGTGACACTGAAGGTGTGTCTCCATCTAAATCCAGGGCTGGTTCGTGGGGGTTTAGCAGGTGGTCAAAATGCTGGAACAAAGTGGCAGCCAATCATCAATCAAACCATCAATCCATCAAATCTAATGTGATTCCATGACTAGAAATACAGTCGCTTGCTAGGCTATGCTGTCAGGCGTCTTTCAGAGATGCTCCATGGTAATAAACGGATAGTGGATCGATTGATGAGGAGAGAATCTGTCATCCACATCAACACAGAGCAGCTCTTTCAGGAGGTCGATGAAAACCATCCTGTCCTCATACTCTGCATCCTCCTCTTTATCATAGATCTGGACTTGAAAACATACTCCAGTAGAGTTCATTCAACCCCTATACATCTACATCTCTACGCAAGTATACTGCAAAAAAAAACAAAAAACAATGCAGTACTCACAGGAACCAGCTCTTCAATAGAGCTGGGCAGATCAGCGACTCTGTTCTGTTCCTCTGGCAAGGGGGCGGTAGATGCAATGTGCTCCTCTGGAGACTAGAGGCAAGAAAATAATGGGAAATGTTTTATCAGGGTGTAAATACCTTCATTGAATCAGTTCAAACAAATGAGAACATGAGTACTCAACAATTACCCTCCATGTTGGTGTGTCAGAAGCTGTTTCTTCCTCATAAAACAACAATTGTTGTACAGTCCAGCCTGGAGCAGGTGGTCCACTGGACGACCCACAACTTGATCAATGGCCTTCATCTGTAGAGGAAGAATGTGGTCTCATCAGTTTATATTCTATGTGTCACGCCCTGTGTTGGTGACTGCTCCAGCCTCTCCTCCTACTCCTGTGTTCATATGTGTGGGTGTGTGGGCGGAGTCGTCCTGGGAGCAGCCTCACCTGGATCCCATCTGCAATCAGCCGGCTTCTTAGACCCAGCTCTCCACGCAGACGGTGCCAGATTGTTGCTCCATTTTGATGTTGGTGATTCTGGTCCCCCGGCTGCTGCTCCCTTTTACCACACTCCCGCTGTAATCCTCGGCCCGCTGTTGTTTGAATAAACATAAATTTTTGGATTTTTGGACTCTGGTGTCACTAATTGGGATCTACTCTATAGTGTGCCATAACAGAATAATCTGGCCATGACGAACCCAAGTGACCTAGACGCTCTTAAACAAGCTTTGTCCTCACAAGGGATTCTTGTGGGCCAACATGAACAGACATTACGGGGAGTAGTGGAGAAGCTTCACTAACCAGATGAACCAGCTTGCTGCTCTTCTCGCCTCCTCCGCTGCTGCTGCTGCTGCTTCTCCTGGACCAAGTAATTCTTCTGACCCTGCTGTACCACCATCGGGCCCACCTCTTCAGCCTTCCTCCTCCCGGGAACCCCTCATGCCCATTCCTGAGAGATACTCTGGTGATTTGGGCGCTTGGGGTCGCTTCCTCCTCCAGTGCTCTCTGGTGTTCCAGCAACAACCCTCCACATACAACTCAGATAAGTCCCGCATTGCATTCATTCCAAGTTTGCTTACTGGCAAGGCTGCTCAATGGGCTACTGCCTTATGGGACAGTAATTCACCTACATGTCAATCATATGTGGTGTTTTCCCGAGAAATGAGGAGAGTGTTTGATCATCCTGTCAAAGGAAAGGAGGCTTCTAAGCGTTTGCTAGCTCTTAGCCAAGGTTCTTCCTCAGTAGCCAAATATGCCATAGACTTCCGTATTTTGGCTGCTGAGTGGATGGGACAATGAGGCTCTCCAAGGTGTATTTTTACGGGGATTAGCTAAGAATAGTAAAGATGAATTGGCAGCCCGGGATGAAACCAATGATCTTGAAGAGCTCATAACTCTGACTATGCGTCTTGATAACTGGCTTAGGGAGAGGCACAGAGAGAAGGCCAATCGTCCGCCTACTTCCCGGGGCCACATGTTTTCTCAAATGCCTGTGTTTAATGTTCCAACTAGTTCTCCTGTGCCTTCTAGCCCTTTGGAAGTACTGCCTACGGAGGAACCTATGCAATTGGGTCGAGCCCACCTTTCTCCTGATGAGCGACTACGACGCCAGAGATCGGGCCTGTGCATTTACTGTGGTGAGGCCGGCCACTACATTAGCACCTGCCCGAAACGGCCAAAAGAGGGGGCTCACCAGTGAGGGGAGAGGTCATGGTGAGCCAAATCTCCTTTCCCCAGTCCAACTGCCCTGATCGCCTCCAAGTCCCGTCGTCTCTTCTGGCTGAGTGAGTCAGTTCCTGTTTTCTCGTTCATTGACTCTGGTGCAGACGATAATTTCATTGATGCAGCCCTAGTTCAGCAAGCCAATATTCCCATTGTATTAATTGAGGCACCTCGCAATGTTAATGCCTTAAATGGAGACACCCGAGCCAAAATTACTCACCGCACTGTGCCCATAACCCTCCTACTGTCTGGGAATCATAGTGAAACTATACAACTTTTGGTTATCAGCTCCCCCCATGCCCCTGTTGTCCTTGGTCTTCCCTGGCTTAAGATCCATAACCCTCACATTGATTGGGCAGTTAACAAGATAGCCAGCTGGAGTATTTTTTGCCATTCCCGTTGCCTCCACTCGTCTGTAACTTCCAATGTCCAACCCCCTACTCCACCACTCAGTCCTCCAGATTTGTCTTTAGTTCCCGAGGATTATCACGATTTAGGAGAGGTTTTTAGTAAGCAATGGGCTCGGTCTTTACCCCCGCACAGACCATATGACTGCGCTATTGAGTTGTTGCCTGGCGCCCCCTTGCCTTCAAGCCGTCTGTACAAGTTATCACGCTCTGAAAGGGAAACCATGGAGATCTATATCAAAGACTCATTAACTGCTGGGTTAATTCGCCCATCGTCGTCTCCATTGGCTGCAGGATTCTTTTTTGTTGACAAGAAAGACGAGTCATTGCGCCCATGTATTGATTATTGTGGATTAAATGAAATCACAGTGGGAAAAAAAGTATCCCCTGCCTCTCATAGACTTGGCTTTCCAGCCACTCCACCAGGTTACCATTCTCACCAAATTAGACCTCAGGAATGCATACCATCTTGTTCGCATTAGACCTGGAGATGAATGGAAAACTGCCTTTAACACACCTATTGGCCATTTTGAATATCAAGTTATGCCATTTGTGTTAACCAATGCCCCTGCGGTTTTTCAGACTTTAGTTAATGACGTTCTCAGGGACATGATCAACAAGTTCATCTTTGTCTATTTAGACGACATCCTGATTTTTCCAAAGACCTTCCGCAACATATTCAACATGTCCGCACTGTTCTTCAGTGTCTGCTCGAAAACAAACTCTTTGTTAAGGCAGAGAAATGTCAGTTTTATGCACCTTCAGTTCATTTTCTTGGTTTTGTTTATTGAGCAAGGTCAAGTCAAAGCGGACCCTGAAAAAGTAAAAGCAGTGGCCGAGACCTGAGACCTGCAAACAACTCCAACGTTTTCTTGGTTTCGCGAACTTTTATCGCAGATTCATTAAAGACTACAGCAGGAAAGCAGCCCCTCTTACCCAACTCACCTCCACATCTATCCCATATAAGTGGTCCTCTGAAGCAGACGCTGCATTCAATATGCTTAAGACTCTTTTTGTTTCAGCTCGAGTTCTCTCACCCAGATCTCACCTGGCAATTTATTGTGGATGTTGATGCTTCGGACTCTGGAGTAGGTGCAGTCCTTTTTCAATGCTCTGCTATGGACCAAAAACTTCACCCGTGTGCTTTCTTTTCCCGCCGGCTTTCTCCAGCAGAAAAGAATTACGATATTGGTAACAGAGAACTGTTAGCTGTGGTTTTGGCTCTCCAAGAATGGCGTCAGTGGTTAGAGGGAGCTGAGCATCCCTTCATTATCTGGACCATAAAAATCTCTCCTACCTGCGGGCAGCTAAAAGGTTAAACTCTCGGCAGGCTAGATGGGCTCTTTTCATGGGGAGATTTAACTTGACCCTTACCTACCGGCCTGGCTCTCGGAATATTAAACCGGACGCTTTATCCCGTCAGTCAGTTGTTGACGAATCCCATTCTCAGCCTGAGACCATTCTCCTTCCAGCACAAATTGTGGATTACCCGGTGACCACGCCTGCCTGCATGATTAGCTCCTTGCACTGGGAGATTGAGAAGGCACTTCAGGAAGCTCAGCGCTCTCAGCCAGACCCTGGTAATGGCCCACCAAATTGTTTATTTGTCCCAGACTCTGTCCGGTCCAAAGTTCTTCAATGGGGCCATTCATCTAAACTTACCTGTCACCCTGGTTATAACCACACACTTTCATTTCTGCAACAAAGGTTTTGGTGGCCCACCATGAAGCAGGATACTCGTTCCTTTGTTTCATCTTGTACTGTTTGTGCTCGCAGCAAGTCCTCTCATCAGCAGCCAGCTGGTCTCCTTCACCCACTCCCAATTCCCAGCAGGCCATGGTCTCACATCGACATAGACTTTGTCACGGATCTTCCTCCTTCAGAAAGTAATACCTGTATACTTACCATAGTAGATCGATTCTCCAAGTCCATGCATTTTGTTCCCCTAACTAAATTACCTTCTGCTACAGAAACTGCTAACCTTCTCGTCAATAATGTATATAGGTTGCATGGAATTCCCCTTGACATAGTCTCTGATAGAGGACCTTGATTTACATCTCAAGTGTGGAAAGCTTTTTGCCTTGCTCTGGGAACATCTGTTAATCTCTCTTCAGGTTACCATCCACAATCGAATGGACAAGCTGAGCGGGTCAATCAGGACTTGGGGTCTGCCTTGCGTTGCGTAACCTCACGCCATCCATCCTCCTGGAGTACATACTTGCCATGGATTGAATACGCACACCAACTCCCTTGTCTCTTCTGCTACTGGGATGTCCCCCTTCATGTCCTGTCTGGGCTACCAACCACCTCTGTTCCCTGACCAGGAGAGGGATGTCTCTGTACCCTCTGTCCAAGCTCACCTCAGACGTTGCAGACTCGTGTGGAAGACCAGTCAAGCTGCTCTACGCCGCACGGCAACTCGGAATCAGGAGCTTGCGGATAAACGTCGTAAGCCAGCCCCTGCTTATAAACCTGGTCAGAAGGTGTTTGCTTTCCTCTCGGGATCTTCCTCCCCAGATGGAGTCACGTAAGCTGGCACCCAAATTCGTTCGCCCGTATGTCACTGAAAAAGTGATTAACCCTTCTGTGGTCCGCCTTAAGTTGCCGTCCTCTCTAAATGTCCACCCTTCGTTTCATGTATCCCTCCTCAAGCCTGTCTCTTGCAGCCCTCTGTGCCCTCCATCCGTTCCCCCTCCTCTCCCCCGGTTGGTGGATGGGCATCTGGCCTTTACTGTCCGTCGCGTCCTGGACGTCCAGCGTAGGGGTAGGAGGTTCCAGTATCTGGTGGACTGGGAGCGGTATGGTCTGGACAAGCGTTCCGGGATTCCGCGGGGCCACATCCTTGATGTTTCACTCCTCCGTGACTTCTACAGGGCTTTTCCTGATGAGCCTGGTTGGGCGCCTGGAGTCGCCCTCTAGAGGGGGTGGTACTGTCACGCCCTGTGTTGGTGACTGCTCCAGCCTCTCCTCCTACTCCTGTGTTCATATGTGTGGGTGTGTGGGCGGAGTCGTCCTGGGAGCAGCCTCACCTGGATCCCATCTGCAATCAGTCGGCTTCTTAGACCCAGCTCTCCACGCAGACGGTGCCAGATTGTTGCTCCATTTTGATGTTGGTGATTCTGGTCTCCCGGCTGCTGCTCCCTTTTACCACACTCCCGCTGTGATCCTCTGCCCGCTGTTGTTTGAATAAACACAAATTTTTGGATTTTTGGACTCTGGTGTCACTAATTGGGCTCTACTCTATAGTGTGTCGTAACACTATGTCTCCACTTGATTATGTACATTTATGGGAGCTAGCTGACCTACCAGTCAATAGTCTGTGGCAAACCCAAAGAGGTGTTCACTGAGGTAGAGATGGACCAAGATGCAACCGACTGCCCAAACACTGATGGCCTCTTTAAATGGCAGGCTGAGAATAATTTCTGAAATTCCTTGAGCCCTGAGGAGAAAGACGAGGGCGACAGATGAGAAATATGATGGATGAAGAAAACAATGTAGATCTTTAAAAGAATATAGGAACCTTATTTAATAGGTTTACAGAAGATACCTGTATGCAGGTGGTTGGACAGGCATGCCAGAGTAGACCGTAGACACTGGAACGGTGCTGCCGAAGTTGATGAGCTTCACCCTAAGGGGCTGGTCATGCATGCTGACTGGCATTACTTTGTTGGGTTTTATGTCTGTATGAACAATACCCACAGTGCTGAGGGCAAGGAAAAACAAGACTGGACACATGACACAAACAAATTACACGTGAGGTTAAAGTTTGCTTCATTGATGAGACCTGCTCTGCAACTGGCCTGATGGACTCCACATAGGGTGGGGTCCATTCCATCTTCTGTTACCTACTGTACTTTGTCAGGTAATTCAAATCACTGCACTCCTCCATCATCACTCTTATTAGATTAACAATGATTCTCTCTGAGGGCTCTTTTCCTCAAATATGCCTCCTGCTAAATTACATAACACCACCAGGAATCTACTCCTATATTTAGAATTACATGTTGATCTATAATTTATTGGTTATAACCTAAAGGTTATAAGGTTATAAGATTTTTCCATCATGTTTGATCTGGATTTATTTATTTTTGTACCTACATGAATCGTATTATCTGATCTCTTTGAATGATTTAATCTGCATCATCTCAGCCTTAGCCCGACTCCTTCAAATAATAAATCTTTATCCTACTGATTTCTGTGATTTTAATTATGACGCAGACGTGGATCCAATTACGCACAAATGGCGGGACGTTCCTCTGTTGTGCGTAACGGGACGAGCATCCATCCTGTTTGTTTGGGTGTTTTGTTTTTTTTATGTTAGCTACATGTTGAAAATAACTTCTAATTCCAAAATCCAAGGCCTTCAGATGAACCCCCCCCCCACCCCCACCCCCACCCCAAGCCAGGCGCACAGTCTGCGTGTGGGGACGCGCCGTGCGCCCCTCCCCGGTGATCCGCTCCTCCCTCTCCGATCGTCATCACTTCCGTTTAATGGCAGAAACGTGATCAAACATGTGATTGATCCGGAAAACAAAAGGAAAGAATTAGAGATGACGGGAGGGGAAGGAAGTGACTCTTGTCTGGGGAGGGGCCGCAGTGTCGGTTCCATCCAGGTTGCGCCATAAATATTAACGGCGGTGACGTCACGGCTCCAGACCGCTGTGGTCAAGTTGGTTGTTGTGTTCCTGCTCGATCAGCCGCGATCAACAAACCGGTGTGTTGGTGTTGTTTTTCTGGGAAGCTGCTGGTTTTCTTATCGCACGTACTGACATACAGGCAGAGCAGGACGGAACTTATCCGGTCACTCTCCCCCCGCCCTGAAGACTCTTCCGCTGTTGGTGTTTAAATAATTATTTTATTGTTTGTCCGGACCAAAGGATGGCCGTACCAGGGGGACTAGATGGGGATTACCAGGCTATTTTGTAAGTATACATAGAGGATTATTTTAAATATTAACTGAGAGGTGTCGCACCATGTATTAACGTGAATTGTGGGTCTGGAACAATCTGGTCCGTTTGTTTGAATGACTTTGTTTTTTTCTGTCTTTTGCCTTCCAGAAGGACCAACCAGAAACCCAGTAAGAAATCAAAAATTCCTTCTTTCATAAGTTGTCAACATTGCTTTGCAATTACAAAAAATCTCTTTCAGGCGCAAAGAGAATAAACTAAATCCAGCAGTTCAAACAGATTACAAAATTAAACGATTATTTGAAAGGTCTATATTTATGGACTGTATTATAGCAGGATTACAAACTGGGTGTTGGTTTTCTCCTAATTATACTAAATCAAACAAAATATATTCCTCCCACTGCTGCAGCTTCACATTAAAAGCACTGAACTGGCAGATATTCTTTTTATGATTGAGAATTCACAGGAAATGCAATGCATTCGACCGATCAGTCACTTTAATCTAGCTTTACAGTTTTATAAGTCACCCTTACTTGTGATCAGTAATGTCAAACAACAAAAGATAAGTACAAGCAGAAGAGGTTCAAGAGTCAGACTTTTGAGGAAAATCCGCCCCAGAGGAAGGACAGATGTTTGTGCCTGTAGAATCATCATCCACACAGAAAGACAAACACCCACTGATGCTCCCACCGATGCTCCCACTCATACTTACCGTCCATTTAAAGTAATCAAATCTCCAAAGAACTGATTACACAGGGAGAACTTGCAACTCCTAAAAAGGACCTTCTTGCTATGAGGCAACATCGTTACCCACTGTGCATTATATAAAACACAATAAAGCTTATATTATGGCTCTGGCTCTGGTTTGATCATCAGTATATGTGTTTCCTACCAACTTGTGTCAAACTTGTCTCAACTCTTCCTGAGAACCTGCTGTGACCACATGTGCTCAGGGTATCCTTAGAAATAAGAGCTCCTCCAGGGAAAACCTCCTTGCTTTTTCCACCTACGGGTAGAAATATTGCAGCTGAGGCTTCATAACATTTGTGCAGACTGGTGAGGTGAAGTAAATGTTCAACAGGACTTTCTTGGACTGGTTGTGCAAACGGAGCTGATGGATACTACAGCGACAGGCTGTACAACTTCTCAGAAATGTTTCACAGACGGAAACTCACACTGTGAGCAACATAAAGTCTCAATTGTATCAAGAATAATATTAAAGGCAAACCTTACCATCATAAAAAAAGCCCCATAATGAAAACTGTCATCCATGTCTACGAAAAGCAGAAAGTCTTTGTTTGACACTTTCAAACATGATATCCAAGCTCATCCTTTTGCAATTTTGTGAGATTTGTTGCAAGAGATTGCCGATTTATAGGTGACAACTTTGCTGTTTCAGCTGACCCCTGGGCTGCTTCATATGAATGTGGAATGAATTGAAAGCTGTGTGATATTCACACATTCTTCTCTATCTTTAGAGTCATGGAAGAAGTTCTTTGTCCACTTGGCAGGACAAACCAACGGGGTTCATCTACAGTTTGTTAAACTGCTTAAAAGCATGCGCCATAAAGAGGTGTCCGCTCCTGAAGAAAGTGACTACATCCTGATGGTTTGTCCCGTCACTTCACGAGTGGGAACAGATGTCAGTGATGCTCTGGAATTTATTCCAGGTAGGAAACGCATTCCAACGTTGTTTGGTAAATCTGACACTGAAATACATCAATTTTCCTTTCATCATTAAAAGTATGTTATTTAAATCTTGTTTTTTGTTCTTGCCAAAAGTATCCACTAACACTGCTATAAATATATGTATAATATAAATATATAAATATATATATATATATATCTAATTATAAATAAATATATAAATATATTTAAATAAATATACAGTGCGCATTCGCACATCAATGCTCGTGACTTCATCTCATCGCGGATTTTTTATAGGCAGTCACGTGATACCGTACGCGCATTCCATTGGCTGACAGCATCCAAAAGTACGCTCCGTTCTGTGAGTCTCGGACTTCTGTGAGACACAAAAGTGCTTTAAACAGTCTATCAGAGTGTGGGAAAAGGTAATACAGATAGAAGTTGGTTCCATATCAGTATGGGGAGGGTTCATACAAGTTTAAATTACCATAAATAATAAGATAAATAGTTTGTCGCTCTATCGCGGAATTCGTTAATCTGGTTTGGTTCCTGGAACGCATTAACCGCGAGTAATGAGGGCTCACTGTATATAAATCTCTTGGCTATTCATACTTAAATACGTGGACATCCATGGTAAAAATGCCTTGGAAAGAACACCTATCAATAGTATTTGAATGTGAAAATGTTATAATAAAAAATACATTAAAAAGCGTTTAATATTACAATTGGTTGATACCACTGTTTGACCTGGGGATGGAGTAAAAATGTAACTCTTATCACCTCTTACTCTTATTGTGCTGTCACTGCTCTTACAGCTGAAAAACCAATCATTCTGCTGATGATGCATCACACCCCGAATCCTGACATTGTTGTACCTGAAACCAGACGAGAGGTGTGCAACCCGCTCATCCACCTCACTGTGGACTTCCTTTTCCACAATGGCAAACTCCTGAAGTGTAACCGCAATAAATTTGCGTGGATTCAGGTCATGGCGTTTATTGCTCAGTCTTACCAAGATGACTCTAGAAAGGTAATGGATAAATCTACTTTAATGTGCCATAATTACTATTCTTACTCATTCTTTTCTTCTCCCATTTGTCTTGCCTCCATGTGAAAACGTGTCATCAATTGTAAGTATAACATCACCTTTGTAAATTCAAGATAAAAATCTATTTGATTATGGATAGTGTTACGACAGGTGCTGCTGTGTTTACCAGTTTTAGAATAGAAACTGTCCCGTGTGATGTTAGGACGCTTATGCGGAACACCATAGGAGAAGTTCTTATTCATAGTTTAATCACACAAGCAAAATCCAGGAAACACAAGAAATCTCAAAAAGTCTGAAAAAACTTGAATTGTGGGGAGAGTAGAAAAAAATGTGGCAGTGGACGAAAGGAGAGGCTAGCTTAAAAAACCTTATGGCTTTTTCTATCAAAGAAAAACATTTTCTTTACCTTTTTAACATTAATGAAATAAATCATATTCCAATATACCTTACAAGAAATCTATCGTGGTGTTTGTTGTGTACATCATCAAACCAGGTGACTAAATTGTCTGTGTCTCTATTGTAGGGCTGATGGACCCACAGAGAAAGATTATTTTTATTGTGCTCATGTTTTCTGTTGTAGTGATAGTGGCAATTGTGGTCATCGTGTTATCCCTTATCGTTTAATGGATAAAGAAATGAGATCCCTGAGGGCTTTCACTAGCATGTGTGACATACCCAAAGGACTTCAATCGCATGTTACAGTAGTGTCGCAACAAATCATTTTTGAGGGACAAGATAAATGTTCCCTCTCATCTATGTAATCATCATCAAAAATGTAGTAAGAGAAGGATGATTATTATCATCATTACTTCAGTGTTTTGGTGGCACGGTGTGGGTAGCGCTGTCAGCGCACAGTGAGGCGGTTCCAGGATGGCGACCCGCTCGAAGCGAAGTGAACTGATGATACCAGATTGCCTTTAGGTGTGAGTGTGTGCATGTTTGTTTGTTTACGTGTGGCTGCACGGTGCACTGGCGTCGTTCCCGGAGTGTACCCTGGCTCATGCCCCCAGTTAGATGGGATAGGCTCCATAAAGGTGATGAAAAAATACTGAGTTTATTTGATGTAAAGCCATGGGTTATAACTAAAGTTACTTCACAATGATTGTGTTTCTTAGTCGCAGGTTTTGTGGCATTTTGTGTGTAAATGTGTGTAAAGTAGAGTTGTGTATCTATAATCATCGCTGCTCTGATGTGCTCATCAAGTCAATATCATGAATATTTCCTTTATAAAAATAAATTATAAGTGAAAGTGATTATATTGTGTTTGTGTAACTTTGTCTGTAAATGTGTTGCTTCACGGATGAACAAATCATTTGTAATAATCCGTGTGCAGAAACATCTGAATCACTTGTGTCACACTTGATTTCATTTTTAAGGTAAGACATTTGTACTCATGTCTTAAACGCATTGTTCAGGTCCCTTAGGCTAAAAGAACATTTTCTTTAAAAAAAATAAATAAAAGAAAGGAAGAAAGAAATTATATATATATATCCATTGGTCCCACATCCGCCCCATATACCCCCTCGCCCTGGGGTTACTCGTGTAGTAGCATTCCAACAACTCCGTATTCTCCGCCCTTGTGTGTCTTGTTCCAGTAACCCATTTCTCGTCAGCTTGCCCTGGTTCCCTAGCAACTGACGCGGACCTTGTTAACCCGGGCGACGTCCGAGCCGGTATGACTCTGTCTGTATTGTGTTCACTCATTGTTGAGGTAGGCTGGTATAGCATTAAGGGTCTTGCCCAAGGACCCTCACTGGATAGTGTCCGCCATGTCTGTGGTTCGAAACCACGCCCTCCTGCATTCCAGGCCACGCCCCTCCTGGTTTGTGTAAGTTGACTGGATAGTGTTTGTCCCGACTGGGATTCGAACCCACAACCTCCTGCATTCAAGTCAGTTGACTTAACCACTGTACTATCCAGCTGCTGTACTATCCATCTCAATGGCAGACATCCAAGAAAGAGTGTCAAAGATGAAGAGTTGGTCAGCACCGGGCCCCGATATGATCCATACATACTGGCTAAAGAAGCTGACAGCACTCCATGAGCGCCTAGCAGCACAGATGAACCAGCTGCTAAGGGATGGGACGCACCCAGAATGGTTGACTGAAGGCAGGACAGTCCTGATCATGAAAGACCCACAGAAGGGATCTACACCATCCAACTACCGGCCAATAAGCTGTCTCTGTACGACATGGAAGCTCCTGTCAGGCATCATAGCGGCTAAGATGAGTGGGCACATGGATCAATATATGAGCGGGGCACAAAAAGGAGTTGGTAGTAACACCAGGGGAGCCAAGCACCAGCTACTGGTGGACAGAGCAGTACACAGAGACTGTAAGAACAGGCAGACCAACTTGTGCACCGCCTGGATAGACTACCAGAAAGCCTATGATTCAATGCCACACACATGGATACTGGAATGTCTGGAACTGTATAAGATCAACAGGACACTAAGAGCCTTCATCCAGAACTCAATGGGGATGTGGAAGACAACCCTAGAGGCTAACTCCAAGCCAATTGCCCAAGTTAAAATCAAGTGCGGCATATACCAAGGAGATGCACTATCACCACTGCTGTTCTGCATAGGCCTGAACCCCCTCAGTCACATCATCACAAAGAGTGGCTATGGATACCGATTCCGAAGCGGGACAACAATCAGCCACCTCCTCTACATGGATGACATCAAGCTGTATGCCAGGAATGAGCGAGAAATTGACTCATTGATCCACACCACCAGGATCTACAGCGACGACATAGGGATGTCATTCGGATTAGACAAATGTGGCCGGATGGTATCTAGAAGGGGCAAGATGATCAGAACTGAAGGGGTTGACCTACCAAGGGGCAGGATAGAAGACATCAAGGACAGCTACAAATACCTTGGAATCCCACAGGCTAATGGCAATCATGAGGAGGCCGCAAGGAAGTCATCCACAGCCAAATACTTCCAGAGAGTAAGGCAAGTCCTGAGAAGTCAGCTGAATGGCAAGAACAAGGCCCGAGCCATCAACATGTATGCACTCCCAGTCATCAGATACCCCGCTGGGATCATAAGCTGGCCAAAGGAGGAGATAGAAGCCACAGATATCAAGACTAGAAAGCTCCTCACCATGCATGGAGGGTTTCACCCCAAGTCCAGCACCCTGAGGCTGTACACTAAGCGGAAAGAGGGGGGCCGAGGACTAGTGAGCATCAGGGCCACTGTCCAGGATGAAACATCAAAGATCCAAGAGTACATTAGGAAGATGGCCCCAACAGACGAACTGCTTGGTGAATGCCTTAGACAGCAGAAACCTGAGGAGGAGGAGGAGGAGGGGGAGACAACATGGAGGGACAAGCCCCTACACGGCATGTACCACCGTCAGATAGAGGAAGTGGCTGATATCAAGAAGACCTACCAATGGCTGAATAAAGCTGGACTGACAGACAGCACTGGGGCACTGATCATAGCAGCACAAGAACAGGCCCTAAGTACAAGAGCAATAGAGGCCAATATCTACCACAGTAGATCTGACCCAAGGTGCAGGCTATGTAAAGAAGCCCCAGAGACAGTCCAGCATGTGGTAGCAGGGTGCAAGATGCTAGCTGGGTTAGCATACATGGAGAGGCACAACCAAGTAGCTGTGATAGTGTACAGGAACATCTGTACCCAGTATGGACTAGAAGTACCCAAATCCCAATGGGACATACCACCAAAGGTGGTTGAGAACAACAAGGCTAAGATCCTGTGGGACTTCAGCTTCCAGACTGACAAACAGCTGCTGGCTAACAAACCGGACATAGTGGTGGTGGACAAAGAGCAGAAGAGAGCAGTGGTGATAGATGTGGCGATTCCAGCTGATGCCAACATCAGGAAGAAGGAACATGAAAAGATTGAGAAGTATCAAGGGTTAAAAGAGCAGCTGGAACAGATGTGGAAGGTCAAGGTTAATGTGGTCCCAGTGGTAGTAGGAGCACTTGGGGCAGTGACCCCCAAACTGGAAGAGTGGCTCCAGCAGATTCCTGGAACAACATCTGAAGCCTCAGTCCAGAAGAGCGCAGTCCTAGGAACAGCTAAGATACTGCGCAGAACCCTCAGACTCCCAGGCCTCTGGTGGAGGACCCGAGCTTGAGGATGACACACAGATACCACCCTACAAGGGTGAGAGGGACATTTATATATATATATATATATATATATATATATATATATATATATATATATATATATATATATATATATACACACACACACACACACACACATACACACACACACACACATATATATATATACATATATATATATATACATATATATATATAATTACTACAATTATTTATGTATTTATTTTTTGCAAATGTGATAGGGCAATGGCTGGCTGAAGAAGTAAAATATCAAACCCACCGGTGCTCTCTTGTGGGCAAAGCAAGCATTACAACAAAAGATTGAACTTGTGTCTCGTTCATGTTTTGACCTGTTTTTTTTTATTTAAATGTTTTAAATAGATCACCATAATTAATTTACTTTTTTCCCCCCTCAGTGGGTTTTCCACTCTCACAGAATCACTGTTTCTGCAACTATTTGGACCAAAGCAGGGACAGACAGTTGACACATACTGGAATTCTTTTGTAAAATATATCATTTGAAGGAAAGTATGGACCATTCCCAATAAGTGTATTGTGACAAATAAGGTGAAAGGGATTTATTTTAGAATTATTCATAAATATTACTCCTGCACACCTCCACATAAAAAAAAAAAATCAGAAGAGACATTGATGTGAACTGTTCTTTCTGTGGAAATCATCCTGAAGGGGTTCTGAACGACCGTTAGCTCAATCCAGAAACAGAACAAAACAAATAATGTCAGATTTCAGCAACTCAAAATTTATTGAACAGACAGAATGAAATGAATTATATAGTCTGCAGAGGGCTCTTTCAACAGTATCAAATGTTACCATCAAAGAACCCTGAGACTTCTTTATCCTAAATTATCATACAATGTTGGCAGATACTTTATATAAAAATTAGAGTGTGGGAAAAGCTAATACAGATAGAAGGTGGTTTAATATCAGTATGGGAAAGATCATAAATATTTAAATTACCATAAATAATAAGATAAATACTTTGTCGCTCTATCCCAGAATTTGCTAATTGCATGTGGTTCCTGGAACGTATGAACCGCGAGGAAGGAGGGCGCACTGTACGGTTAGATCCAGCTCCTCTTTGGATATCCACTAGACATTTTAATGTGGTTTCATGGTTGGATTACATTCTGTGGTAACATACCTGGTACGTATCTTAGCTTGATATGGTTGTCTGTCTGCAGTACATGCAACATGTTTACATGATTAGCAAGCACATATCTGAGTAAACATCACAATTATTCCACTAGCTTCATTATATACTTGAATAAATGTCCTACCAATACATATAGTGTTTATATATTTGACTTAAATGTAGTCAAATATATAAACTCTTATTTACTCACTAAAAATCTTAACACATGCCACAAAACTACATATGACACTCACTGGTTGCATCTAAGGCAAAAAGGTTAATACGATCAAAGTAACTCTGGTTCAGTTTTTGTGATCTGATTTGATTGTCACTCACTGAAAATGTTTAGACCCCCCAACCCCAACCCATCACCTCAGTACTTGGATGGCTGAAATGCATCACTGTTGAAGTGTGTTTCTTTCTTTCTATCTTTTTGACCTCCAAACACTGTGTATCTACAAATCGGTTATGCTTCCGTCATTTTCCCATCTACCCTAAACCAACATTTTCAGTAAGTGATCAATAGCATCCATCCAAAAACTTTAGGTCCACAACTACGATTACAATACCATTCTGTTAAATTTGAGAATATAATTGGACATGTAATCTGCTGCAGTATTAAAGGGACAGTAAAGTTAAATTGAACCGGGTCTGTATTTGAAGTACATAAGTAAAAAATAATAGCTTGGTGGTATTTTAATTTTTTTATTTGCAACGGGGACTTAGAAAAATGAAATTTATCGTAAATTATGGAGCGCGCCATGACAGCGGAAGTGACGCAACCGTAGACAATGTCTTGTATTTACGAATGTATCAGGATCAGGGCCTGACATGCTGTTTTTGTATGTTTTATTTCAGTGTCACAGATCTTCTCAGTAAAATCACCTGTCTATCATTTTTGATATTGTTTACTTTTCGCGAGTGCCATAATCGCGCTATAATCTGGTCATAAAAACATTTAGACATGAATTAATTATCCTTGGGAATTCAGAATAAATACTATGGGGTCGTCCGAAAATTATCTTACCATGAAATCTCTTTGGAAATCCTCCGAGGTAAAGTGCTCATGAAGATCCTCGGATCCTTGGTCATATTGACCCGGTTTATCCGTGCTCTCGATCTCTTTCCTAGCTTCCCAGAAGGTATTCTAAAGAACAATAGGTCCTTGTCTTTGTGTTTTCTTGATGTTCTGTTGACACAACCGTTCACCTCGCACGTAACCATGATATTTATCAAGTTAATCGCGTCGTTGATCGCATTGTCTTCTATGGCTGCCAAGGTAAGTTTGTCGCCAGTGACGTATGACGCCCACGTGACCACTGGATGCGGAAGCTGCTGCGGCGCAGATTTTAAGGTTTTCTGACCAAAGGGATGATGCAACACATATAAAATGTATTTTTTCTTCTATTTTTCATAATGATGAATAACATATATGTCACTTAAGTTTACTGTCCCTTTAACATGCATGTATTGTTTCATTAGATATTTTATTGGCTTGTTGTGACTGTTCAGCAGGACAACAGCTTTCATCGTGCATTTTGTAGTCAGTTCTTCCCAAATTTACTTTTCTTAGATCAAAGAAAATATCAGAGCGATCACCAACACCAGCACTAAAATGATGACAGCAAGAACCAATAGTCGAGAATTGTTGTAGAGCCCTGAAATAAAGACAAACAATCAGTCAGACATGAAGTATAATTTACAGCACAATAAACCCTAAAATGTTGGCGCTCACCAATCACATTTGTAATGGAAACATCAGTTTTGTCCATTATTGAAGTCAACAACATTAAAAATAAAACAAATTTCTACTAAAGTAAATTATGTTGAGGGGACAAATGTGGTAACAATACAAACGTCCAAAACAATCCACCATTGAACTTAATGCATGTAAATCAAATTTATGAAACAATTTGATTTACAATTTGATTTAAACTTTGGGTAACCATTTTAATGTACAACAAACTACAGAGATGAAACCGTGTCAACTGTCTAACAGTGTTCTGCCCTACACCTCAACATAGGAGCCATCAGAGAGGTGGGACAATGAGACCTGTCATCTACAGTTGGTGATTAATTATACTCACAGTTTCTTCTGGCTTGGAATGAAGGCACCTGAAAGTAATAAAAAAACCAATTATTCACAGAAAATCAGTTACAGATTCATCACACTCATACAACCAAATTGAAAAAGAGATTCACACAAAACATAAATAAATAATAGAGAAAATAATGAACAAACAAATGTACACAGAACTCATAATAAAACGAGAGAAAGATTTTCTCTAAAAACAGGAACTGACCAGTCTGGGAAACACTCAAAACGAGTTTCTCTGTGAAAACAGAACTGACAGTTTTCCGACACATTTGGATTTAAAATTGAAATAAAACTATTGATTGCATGCCACAGCACCATGTAAAATCCTCCACTGCAGATCTCCACCTTTTTTGTTAGCATTAGCATATAAGAAGACCAAGGTGAACCCTCCATGGTGTGACACGTCTTCTTTAAGTTTGTCTATGTTCAAATTTTTAACCATTAGTTTGAAAATGTTTTTAACGTTACTGTCACCGAGCCGCATATGAGTCTCACTGACAACACGTACACAGCAGGGGACTGAACAGCAGCCTCCCAAAAAAAGAGTGATCACATCTGCTGCCTGTTAGTCGTTCTGCTTGTTCTTACATTTTTTTTCTGACTTTATTTCTTTACTATCCCCAACGTTTTGTCTTATGTTCATTAAAATAATCACGCAGATGTCCATTGTTTTAGCTGTTTTGTTCATGACGGGAGTTCTCTCATTGTTGTTCTCAGTCTACACCCGGGAGAAGCTGATTGAACTAAAGCCAACTGGCATTATTCAAACTCCAAGTCCCACCGCTATCACAGCAGAGCTCTCGAGGAAAGCACACAGTTTGCAGGGAAAAAAGAAACCCGCAGAGGAGAGAGACCAGGAGGACAGTCGTGCATATATGGTACATTTGACAATAAAGCTGACTTTGACTTTGATATTGTCAATGAGACCTTTAATTTGCTCAGTTCAGATTTTTTTTTGCCAGCTTGTACGTTTTCTCTCAGTCTTTTGGGTTCCCCTGAAAAAAATATAATAATCCTCTTTCCCATTTGGATTCTTTGTACAATTCCAACAGCATTCAAACATCTTTTCTACTGAACGTGATACTTGAGATCAAACTTCTATTCAGTCCACATTTTTACCTCCCTAAACTCGCTGCTTGACCTGCTTCACACCCCTCTTTACAAGGAGCACTTGACCTAACTTGAGTTACAAAACAAGGGATGAAGGTGTTTTGAATGAGAACATCGCTCTCAATTACCTGGTTCACCTTCTCAACACAATAAAGAAAAATCTCCACCATGTTGTTCATTCTGGGGGCTGACTTTATGCTGCCGTACAAGACCTTCTCTCCCACCGCCAAACTAACCTCCTCCTCTACCGACCAGCTGACAACCAGTACCAGCTGGATGGTGTGCTGGTGTGTCAGCAGCTCAAACCCGGAGCTCACAGACATAACTGTGAATAAACTGTATTTTTAACTGAAGTGTGAATAAACATGCAAAAAAGCGCAAAAAAACAGAATGAAAATTGGGAAAAGATACCACACTCCTCAAATTTCCTCACACTTCCTCTCAACAGGCATCGCAAAAAAAAAAAAAAAAAGAGAAAAACAGACAAAAAGCAGAACAAAGCCTTAATTACACATTGGTCATGTAGTCATATAGATATTAATATCAGAATAACTAGCCATTACCTTTTGTTCAAAACCTCCAAGAAACTTCTGGACCTCAAACCATGCATAGTCATTGGTGTCACAGTTCAGGAGGTGGCCTTTATTGAAGAGACAGCTGACAGTGAGTCGGACGTTAGGGTTGTCCACCTCATCCCTGATGTAAGGCACAGCGTAGTCCTTTCTGAAGGTGGGATACATCACCACCAGAATTATTGGTTTACCACCTGTTGGTAGAGGTGAGACAGCCATCAGTCAGGAACAGAGACAAGTATTTCATTACACTAACTACTTTAAACTATTACTAACTAGACTAACTTTGAATGCAAAAGGTAACACCCATTTTCTGGATGAAAATGACTAAATTACAAAATGTGATGTTCACACCACAGAATTACATAAAAGCACAATTAAGTAAATAAACATCATCTGCAGCAGAGACAGTGATTCTGTTCCAATTCACCACCCACAGCTCAGAAGGGGAAAAGAGAAAATCAGTCGAGGTGCTCAAAAATGGGATGAAGGCTGATGAAAAAAGTTTAGAGTTGATGTTGTAGTGTTTTATTTGTCCACAAGAGGAAGCAGTAAGTAGTTTTACAGTTTTCCTTTTTCAGATTTTAATTTTTTTTAAATGACCCAAACAAACTTTTTATGTGTGCAACAAACTTCTAAAAACAAATAATTGAAAGTAACAGGACATAACACCATGTTGTACAAATGCTTGTGAGATTTTTTTGCCTCCTTGAGCTAAATGAAGGCAGAAGGAATTTCCTACCTGGAATGTCTGCCAGGGCCTCACAGACGTCTGTTCCAGCTCGTGACACGACGGGACAGAAAACCAGAACGTAGTCACTTCCTTCAAAAGTGTCCACCTGATTATGGCCAAAGCCTTTAAGCTTTTTAACAAAATCAAGATGGGCCCCAGACGTGTTTCCCATCAACATGACAAAGAATTGATTCCATGTCACTAGAAACAGAGAAACAAGAAATATTGTGAAGTGACATCATCACACATAGAGAAGAAAATGTCTCCTCAAAACACACACCCTGGTGCTTTTAAAGCCAGTGACGTGCGGTGAGGTTCATGGCTGGTGAGGCACTGACTTCATCATAATCAGATTTATTAACATAGGAACCTACAGTGTAGATTATTCACCATTTAATTAGCAACAGTGAGTGGGTTATTTTTAAGGTCTCATATCAAAATTATTTACACATACAAACTGTAACACACAAATAAGCACATTTGATTTACAAAAGAAATGTTATTTTGTCAACTAGATGTTGGTTTATGCTATGTTTACTTATAAATGAAGTCCATTCTTCTGAACAAAAGAAAAAAAAAGATATGTAATGCTCCATTTTTATAGTAAGGCAAGGCGAGTGGAAAAAAAAAACAAATGAATGGCTGCTCTTGACAGCCTGGTGCGTTTAAAATTACTGCATGGATTAAAATGAAACAGAAACAATGGAACTCTGAAATGGATTCATGCTCTCATCTGGACAAACATCCCCAAGGTCCACGTCTCCAAAAGCTCACTGACAACCCTTCAAACCTTTTTGACTTCTCCTGCATACATACATTCAAATAAACACAGGGACGGATCACACAACCTCCTGTTAGTGTTTGTGACAAAGGTCATCATGAAGCAGGAACTCTGCTGCTGACAGGTTAATGTTTAAACATAAGCTGCTTTCACTTCTGAACAGGTTCGGATGTTCTAAAGTGAACTCTACAGCATTGGACCATCTGGTTCTATCGTTTAGGCTGTGAAGGCTTTCAAAATGTAATAGAACTTTAAATGTTATTGATCTTTAAGACTAAAAGTGATTTACATTACAAACAGAAATAATCAAACCATGCCACCAATGTTTTTCCTCTTACAGGTTGCTGCTTCGTTGTCCATGTTTCTGAGGAGGAGATGAAGAAACAGAAACATTCAGTCAGAATGAATCAAAGGATGAAGATAAAACACACAGGATATACTGTAAATATGTGTCACATGTCTTTGCTCCAGCTGCTCTGCGGGAACTTGTTCCAAATCAACAAATTTAAAAAGGTCCGTTTCTCTGACGCTTGGAGTACATTTGTTGACCACAGCCTCACAACATGTATGTTCTTTTCTAAAGCCTACTTACCCAATAGAAAAGGTCTTTCGTGTGGTGTCCGAGGTTTACCCGTCCAGCAGACGACAGCGACGCTTCTATAGCGGGTTTATTTTCATCACTTTCACTTTCGCTTCCAGAACCAATCCTGCTTTAGAACGCATGAAGGGAGCAGACGGAGGAGGTGACTCTGGTGCAGGAAAACAGAAAACTGACTCCAAAACGCAGAATGTTACAGAAAACCTGCGCCTCGTTTGCGTTCAGTCATATTTCTGTTGTTGTGCTCTGAATCCCAAAGCTTTGTAAATCATTAGGTAATGTGTTTTTTCGGAAGTAGATTTTTAATATTAATAATTACTGATATTTCTCTGACACATAACCATAATAGATTGTGAACACATGTACTAGTCCATGGAGTCTAAATTAGTTAAAAGTTCATTAAAAGTTCGATCAATTTTTATTTTTGTTGTTGTAATGCCTACTTCGCCCACAAGAGGGAGCACCGGTATCTTTGAATAGTTTCCTTCTTCTACCAGCCAATGTCCTGTCACATTCATATAATAAAAAGTAAAATTTTATTAAAATGAAATCCTTTGGCCATTTATATTTTTACTGAGCAATAAATAATTTTGACCACATGTATATCCGTTAATGAACACGTCTGTGTCCCCAGCTGCTTTGGAAAAAATACAAGACAAAATAAAATGTTCTTTTAGTGAAATGGATCTGGACAATATGTTAAAGAGGAGTTCATAAATGTTTGATTTAGTCTTATGAAGACTCCTCCAAGTTTTACAGTTCCTCAAATTGTGGCAGGCTGTCACGACTTGTGGTGTATTGTTTAAAGCTGGGGTGATTGGACAAGGAACAGCTGCTTGGACCATGGTGAGCAGTCCCCATCGGACAGGCTACCGTCCATTCATTAGTTGCTGCATTATAACACTCAACAAAATTATTGGTGTCAAAACCGTTGTAGCCCCCCCACCACCACCCATGACAAATAACTTGTTGTTAATCACTTCAGTGCCAAGTGGCGGCAGGCAGTCAACATGGGGGGTCGTTCATGCCAGTCATCGGTCTGTGGGTTGTAGGCCTCAACTCCTGTTAAATGTGAGTGGCCATCGTAGCCACCGAGCTATCAGAACAAAAGTAATTAGTCATGTGAGCTTTTGTGGTCAAATCAAATTTCACCATTGTGAAGCTGAGAAACTTGATCACTGTGAATATGACATGCATAAATTAACGGATATGACAATTTCCCTGGCGGAACCTCCTACAGGAATTAATATAGTTACCTACCTACTACTACTACGACTACTATTACTACTACTACTGGTACTATTAATACTACTACTAGTATTAATAGTACTAGTTAATAGTATTACTACTACTACTACTAGTAGTATTATAGTAGTACTACTACTACTGGTACTACTAATAATACTACTAGTACTACAACCACTGCTGTTGTTATTACTGCTGGTACAAGTAAAAAAAATTATAATATTTTGCCAAATGAACATGACCATTTTGTATGTACTGCTGAGAAAAGGATTAAAGGTAATTTAATGTTTTTCACCCTTTTTCATGTTATTTCACTTAAATGAACATTATCCTAGCTCAGAATATCATAGAAACATTATGTACTTCTACATTTGGAATATTTTAAACTGACATTCCGTTTCTTTTAAGTTATTTTTTACACGTCTTTATATAACTCTACCTATAGTTCTTTATTCTATTCTATTCTATTCTATTCTATTCTATTCTATTCTATTCTATTCTATTCTAATGACTGACCTTGACAAGCACCCTGCTTGTGGCTATGTGCAAAACTTAACCATTACAACAAAAATAAAAAAATACATCTTTTTTTGTGTCCCATCACTTGTTGACGCCCTCAGGTTTCTAAACCCACCAATCAGAGAGAGGCATAAGTCCAAATATGGTAAAGCGTGGTGTAGCCCGCCCTCCTTTGTTGGCACGACCAATGCAAAACCGTTAATGGCGTTTGGCCGTCGGGGATTGGCTCATGGGAGGAATACAGGACAGCGGAGGGGAACTCGTAGGATCGCGTTAGCGCTGCTGGTTCCATCCTCTGGCGGACTGAAGAACCGTTCTTTACCAGCACCGAGGATGATTCCCTGGACGGATAACTGATGCCGGGGCGCCGGGCGGGCTGCTGACGGCCAGCAGCGCGCAGAGGACGTGAACACCCCCGGCCTGAAGTGATGGAGAGGATCGGCCGCCGCAGTGAAGACAGCGACTAGCTTCCGGACATGACTTCCGGACAATAACTTCAAAATAAAAAGAGCTCGCAAAAGAACGCGAAGCATTTTTTTACTTACATTTTTTGCTAAACTATTTTCAATGGCACACTAGAACTTCCACAGGCGCGAAACGGATGTGTATATGACTACGCCTGGACCATTCATAGTATTTATTCTTTATATGTATGGGACGCCACATGTCGTGCTTTTACTTTGGCGGAACCCGTCCGTGTTGTCGGAACAATGTGTGCTGGATGTTTGTAGCTTCACACACACACACACACACACACACACACACACACACACACACACACACACACACACACACACACACACACACACACACACACACACACACACACACACACACACACACACACACACACACACACACACACACACACACACACACACACACACACAGAAGAGGGGCTGAAGTTCCAGCCCATCGCACCAAAACAGGACTTCGCAGCCTTGTGAGGACATCATGAAGACATTATGAATGGGACCGCCGCTCTGCGTGTGTCTGTGTGTGTGTGTGTGTGTGTGGGGAGCCAGATGCCCTTTAAATAGCAGTGCTCGTTTGTCTGAACTGGGAACCTCACTGAATGCAGTCCGGCTGGATTAATAAGAAGACATTTCAACCAAGAGAAATCCCTTCAACAGTTTGTGCCTCTCACAAGTGAGTTGTGAAATTTTTAAATCATCCAGTTTAAACATTTATCTTCATCCCATATCTATTAAAACCCTTTTGACAGCTTTGGTACTGAAGGTACTTTTCTTTTTCCTCATGATTGAATGTTTGATGTACAGTAGGAATTTTCTTAAATCTCCTTTTTGAATTTAGGATATTCTGTGGATTATTAATCTCTGCTCAGAGATACAGGTTTTTAGAATTTGCAGATAGCATTGTGTTTTGTCTTCACATTCATTGTAGATTGTCTGTTGAAGGGTTTGTTGTTTTGTTGTCAAGGCTTCATTCTCATGCCGCTCCATCATTCCTCTCCTAAAATGAATGACAAATGTTTTTATGAACTGCTCTGTTAGAAGCACCTTAATAAACCGCTGCAGTGCTTTTTATGGACAGATGTTTTAGATGTAATCGTGGTTATATAGAAATGATTGTGATCTATTTCAAAATGCCTACATTTTTGCTCTATTCTGACATAATTTTCTGCTTGAACTTTTGCAGAGTGGCGCTCTGAGATCAACATGTGCTCTCCAACGCTGACGCAAAAAAAGAAGAAGCCCCTGTAGATGGAGTAGGATCGCCTGTCCATACATTTCCTCTTGGGATCAATGACGGGACCCAACTCCCCCAGCCGGACCAGCACGTCCCCCCCCAAGCTGAGCCGGTACAGCCGCTCCAAGAGCACCAGCTCACACTGCCTCCTGCGCTGCAGCACCAGGGACGAGTCCTCCGCCTCGCCCCCGAACAACAGCCCCAGGTCCCCCGACGAGGAAGAGGAGAAAGATGGAGGGGTTCTGTTCTACGTCAACAGGACTGGTTTTCCCATTGAGGGGGTCACCTGGGAGAGGATGTGGTCCCATGTGGCTGCTGTCCATCCAGAGGGCCAAGAGATGGTGGACCGGATACGAAACACTGCATATCTTCCTAAGGTGAGCAGACAGTGGTGGGTTCTTCTCTTCATGCCTGAAAACAGTTTATTTAACTTTTATTAATATATAATGTCAAACATTTAAAGCTACCTGTTTTTTGGGGACTTCAGTAGAAATAAAGACTGAAAACAAACTGTAAAATGTATAATGTGATAGACGACTGGGGATTATCCTGATGTTATTGATACGTTATTATATTCCTCTTTAGGAATAGACAATGATTTGCTGAAACCTATGGCCAGAAAAATCTGGATTATCACAAATACTACAATCATAAATAGATTATGAATTAGCATACAATATCAGTTAAAAGGTACAGGGGTAATCACTGAACTGTTTGAATAATACATCAATAAAAAAACAACAAGCGTCTACTGGTTTTAAAGTCACAAATTTGAGGAGTCGTGTTTTTGCCCTGTTTTACATCATTGGATTAAATGGATTGTCTCTAAACTATAAAATTAAATCTAAACAAAGGAAATCACATTTACCTCTAAATTAATAGATACAGTACATCAATTAAAAAAAAAAAACATGGGTTACATCTGCACTTAAAATTCATGTTAAACTCAGAAATATAGCTTAGATATCACTTTTAATTGCCAAAATCAGAAGCGGTAATATCATCATCAGTATTATTAGCAAAAGCATCTTTACTTTGGTCTTTTTTTTTATTTTTATGCAGACGACTAACTGGTTCAGGAAAAAAGAAATGGCATTCCTTCCCTCATGGAACTCATTGTGTGCGAATACTGAGGCCTCGGCCCAGATTGGTCTCACAGTTTTCTGTCAGCGGTTCAACTGAATGCTGGTTGTGTTTTCAGCTGTGGACGAGGGAATCTTGTTGTTTAGCTCTGCTAATTGTCCATGTGGTCCTTAGTGACCCGGTTGGCTGTCAGAGCTGAAAGATCTGTAGTGATCAGCTCCTCCTGAGCAGCGAAATGTAGAAACCGTATTAAAAAAAAACACTGGGAAGGTTTTCTGCAGGACCATTAGCACTACATCATTGCTTCGGTGCTGCTAGAGAAATAAAGACAGAAATAACCAGATATTTTTTTTCACTCTCTAAATACTTGAATGATGATGGGTGCAGCGTGACCTTTCTTTGGCGCTGCAAGACTTGGGACAGTGTTATTACTGAACTAACTGGTAAACTAAATCCTTTCTTTGGGAATAATCAGAAAGAAAAAAAAACAAAATAACTACAAAATTCGATCATATTTTGATAAAACTTGTTGTAGGAGCCATGAATGAATTTTTAAGTATTTTGTATTATGAGATATTATGATGGTGTAAACATTGTATTTGTTATTGCTTGTGATGTTGTTTTGTTATTTCATTGAGGGAATAAGTAGGTCAAATAGATGTGGGTGTGAACGTGAGTATAGGTTAAATGGGGCATCTTCTCACCTGTGTGGAGGACAGAGGGAGGGTGAGCGGGGTTGCTGTATTTTTGTTGACCGCGACAGGCAACGCGCAAAACGCAACACATCACGCAACGTTTTTATCGCTGCGACTTTGCGATCACTTATATGAGTTTATTATTCTTTTTTTCTTGTTTGCTGTGTAATAATGAACGCTGCAGGTCTTTATAGTAGCCGCTGTGTTGTTAACCTGCAACCTGAGAAGGTGTGTGCATTTAAGGTGTGGAAGCAGGTGGTTACCACGGATACAGTTGCCATACTCTGACCCAGAGCAATGTTAACTTTGTCGGTAGGAACCATGAAACCATTAATGTTCAGTTATCTGTATTTATCACAGTATTTGTGGTGTGCATCTATTTTGAACTCACCGTGACGATAACATTAGTTTTAATGACTGTGAAACATTTAACCAGTGTTTTCCCCTGAAGCAAATGTCACACATTTTAAATATGAATTTATCATTCTGGTAGTTTGTAAAACAGGATTTAAAAGCCACATCATAAATAATATAATATAATATAATATAATATAATATAATATAATATTATATATATATATATATATATATATATATATATATATATATATATATATATATATAATATATTGCCTTTTTATTCCCATGCCGTTTTATGCCCTTCTATTTGTATATTCTTGATGGATTATTTATTACTCTTTCTATTTGGTGTTGGTACTACTTTCTATGTGCTGGTGCTTTCTGTGTGCTTTTTCTTTGTTTTTGTGTACTCACTGTGCTGTGTGTAGTGAGAAATTAATTTCCCTGACGGAACCTCCTTAAGGGATCAATAAAGTTCTACTCTACTTTCTACTCTATGAATGTTCAAAATAAGTTGTGGAAAATTTTAAACGTAGTAGTCCAAAACTTAGTGGACTGAGCTACTGCAGCCCCAAGCAGCACTGACCTTTGGCTCTGCTGCCTGGTTCTTGTTGGCTATGATCCGTAGACCTGTGACCAAACCTTGAGAGATTAGGTAGTCATTGTTATTTTAAAGTAAAGTTCACATTAGAAGTGTTGTCAGAGTCGTGTAATAGATGCTGGAAGTCCCAATTTATTTCTCCTGAAGACTGTTTTCACTTCATCAGAGGTGCAAATACTGACGCTTTTTTTTTTTTTTTTTTTAAATATCAGGAAGCTGATGGATTTGACAGGTCGCTACAGTCACTTCCTTTAGTGAAAAACATAAATTAACAATAATAAGTAAACAAGTTTGCATTCTGAACTGTTATACACATGGTTGGCGAGAAATGTGATGGAATGCTGAGAAATAAGAATTAAAAAAAAAATACTACCCAGCGAGTTCATGCTAGCACTGTATCTGCCCTCGTTTACAGAAATGTCGTCTTGGCATGGGTGCCAAATCCCTCTAATACAATCTGGGTGGTGGATAATCTCTGGGCACCAACTGGACTACCTAAAGGACTTAATAGGAAGCAATACAAGTAGACCTTCACTTTAGATCTCTGTCAGAGCAACAAGCTGTCTGTCATTTATTCTACCGCAACCCACAATGCCAAAAATACCACGGTGTAAAAATTACACGTTCTGAACAGTTTAAAATTTAATAAAAGAACTGATTACGACAGGACAGTAAGCTGGTCAGAACACAGCACTATTAAGCAGAATTGTGAACTGGATTCCAAACAGTTCAGCAAATTTCTGCAGAAATTGTAAAAGGTATAAAATATAAAAATCAAATGTATTTTGTAAAAACAGACCTGGAAAAACTCATCATCATCATCAGTCTGAAGCACTTCTGAGAAAATAGATTAACATCAGTCAATAAGCAATAATAAAGTTAGAGAAAAGTAGCTAGTGCTCAATCAAGAAACCTATCGCGTTCAGATGTGGTCACTTTTGATATTGATTTAGAAAAAAGTTTTTAAAAGCTTTTTTAAAGGCAGATAGAGTTCCTAGACTCCTAACTTTGTTGTCCAGTTTGCTCCAAAGTTTGACACAAGTAAAAGATAATGAAAATGTTTTTAATGTAGTTTTTGCTTTCTTCTGTAAAAATAAACTGGACCAATGCATTTCATACAAATGTGTTTTGGGACATAGAATTACAGACGACAGCAGTTACAAGAAGCACTTTTTTTTTTCCAGTGAAAATATTCTTAAATGAATAAGAAATCCAAATGTTCCAGCAGTATGAGTGCATTTTTAATTTGCTGGTATAACTTTTAAGTCATTTTTCATCCTGCAAACTTTTGGTCTTTACTGTTTGTGACTCTTTCTTTTCTCTTTTTGACCTGTTAGGTCGTCATTCTCTGATCACCGTCTACTTCACATCCTCCTCTCCCAAAAGTTCAGAAACCAGGAAGGTCATTATTGATATCACAAGCCCCCCCGTCTCTGGGTCATCTTGAACCTGTCTTGTCTCTGGTTACAGTCCCTCTGCGTCGGGCCGGCTGATGGGGGGGGCTCAGGTTGCCGGCTTGCCTCCTGGCTCCGGAGTAGAGAAGTTGGAGAAATGAAACAGAGCTGGGGGAAAACTATGAGGAGGGAAGAGAAGGGCGTTTAGGGGGAGACATATGTGAGATAACTATAAAGTGAAGGAGCTTGGGTAGAGGAGGAAGTGAACAAAACAGAAATTGGGGAGGGAAAAACACATGAAGTATCTGTTAAACTGGAAGCAGCTAATGATGCAGTCCCAGCTGAACTCCTGATGGTGAGAAGGACTCAGCATTAGTTCTTTGTCATGTACTGTAATTGTTGAGTTACCCACCTGAAGGTGCTACGAATGGAATGGTTTATGGTTATATCTTGTTTTCAGTTTGAACTCATCTATAAGGAAGTCATTCCCATAATATGATGGCAGCAACAGCAAAACAACATCGCTGACTGATGTTCCTCTAGAGGAGAAGAGAGGAGACAATGATGACAGGAAGGGATCATCAGTCATCTCCTGATCCAGCACAAAGCAGCTTTAGTGTGTGTGTGTGTGTGTGTGTGTGTGTTCACCAGCTGATTCTGTAGTCCTCCATATTGAGGATTTTACTGCATGGTGATTATATACCAGTAAAACGTGCTATTTACTGGGTCAGGCAGAGCGACTGCCTGCCAATGAAATCCAGTATAATGATTTCAGTTTGAGCTAAATTGTTTTGAAGAAAACATGATGTATTCTATTACCACCATAATTTATAATGGGTTAATTTAATGTCGTTGTGGATCACGCATCCCATTTCTTTTCAAGATGATGATTTTTAGTTTATACATACAGTATATTACTCTTCATCTTGCCTTGTTGTCCTCCTCATCTCTTTTAGGATGTTAATAAACAGCAGAGGAAGCGATGGGGCTGATGCTATAGTCCTCTCTTCCTGCGTGGACACAAACCTCCAAACACACAGGCTGGCTGCTTTGCCTGTCAGAGGAAGTGTCGGTTTGTGTTTAAGTCTGACTCACCCTCTGCTGATGCGGTCACGTCCTTTTTCACGAGGCCACATCTGTGACCTCTGTTTCTTCCGTCAAATGGTTTTGGTTAAGGTGACATGGCTCCAAGAGCAGCAGCAGAGAGCTTTTTATGTTCTCCACAAGGCTGTCCGTTCACACTGTGGGCGGCGAGTGTCAGACCAGCAATTTACGATGGTGCTCAACACACGACCCTGACACTCTGTCATGTCACGCACCTCGTTTTCATTTTATCCTGTGGCTGCTGTCGGTCTAACACGGATTAAACACAGGAGTTTACTTCTCTAACCATAACTAGAGGTAGTAGCTGAAGGAAATGACTTGATCACCTGACAGGTCACCTGACAGGAAGAGCATTCAGATGGAGAAACACAGTTGAGTATCACCAGTCGTTATGTACCGCTCTCCTGTCCTGACCAGCTTGTAAACCAGAGAGTCGTCAGCATACACACTTTTCTGGAACAGGACTGATGAGTATAAACATGGTGGTTTTAGGGAGTGTGTGTTACAACATGACTGTTATCTGAAGGTGTGTGTAAATCTCTCTCCTCTCTCCTCTTCTCCAGCACGCCGTTCCCTCGGTGCCGACCTTCAGACCCTCCATGTCGGTCCCAGAGTGGCTGGTGGCCGTCCAGAACTACATGAAGGCTCTGCAGTATCCTTTGACACAATCACACGGCGGTACATGTAGCCATGACAACAGCTGCTGTACAGTTTTACGTTTAGTGTTTATAAAAAGGTAAGGTAAATCTGCGTGATGAAGGTGTGAACGGATGGACACTGGGTAAAAACAGCCAGCCAATAGAAGCAGAGCTTTCCGGCGCTGTGACATTAGGTCTGATTGAATGTCAGGAGTGCTAAACAGAATATTACCCTAACATGACCATCAGATACAACCACACAGGAACCCAGTTCTTTGAAATCAAGAAGAGCCGTCCTCTAAGCGGGTAAGCAGTCTCTGTTAGGAAAGGACCTTCAGACTGTTGGGTTATAATCAGATCAACACAGAAACACGTTTACGGGAATCTTCATCTGAAGTCAGCTAATAATTACTAGGAGCCTATTTTACATACAGTACCCAGAAATGCTGTCATGCAGTTTTATCTTGACATACAAGCGACTCGAAATAAGAGTTTGATGAGATCCGAGTTGTTTTCGTCTAACATACAAGCAAAATCCGAGATATGAATCGTGCTTCTGAACAACACCACGTGTTGGCGGATGGATACGACATCACTGAGACCGGATCTCGTTCTTTACCACGTGTTGGCGGATGGATACAACATCACTGAGACCGGATCTCGTTCTTTACCACGTGTTGGCGGATGGATACAACATCACTGAGACCGGATCTCGTTCTTTACCACGTGTTGGCGCATGGATACGACATCACTGAGACCGGATCTCGTTCTTTACCACGTGTTGGCGCATGGATACGACATCACTGAGACCGGATCTCGTTCTTTACCACGTGTTGGCGGATGGATCCGACATCAGTGAGACTGGATCTCGTTCTCGTTGGTTTAAAGATGTAGCTCATGTTTTCTCGTGACTTTTCTGTCTCTTTTCATTCTTTATTGTTTATGTAACTTTTATATAACTTATATATAATACAACTTATAACTTATATATAATTAATTACTCACAGATAGTCTTTTTTCATAATTTTTGTTGTTTGGGACTTTTTTATGAGCCTGGGAGGGATTAAAATGATTTCAGTTATTTCAAAAAGGGGAAAATTAGTTTGACTGACGGGATGAATTAAACTTGTATCTCGAGGTACAACTGTATATTTATTTAACAGTTTAAGCAAGTTAATCTTCTATTGAAGAATTCTGTCGTACTTCAGTCCACCAACAGCAACAGGTTATGTGTGTTCTACCAGTGAGGAGCTGAGGATTCTGGGAAACGTGTGAATGCTTTAGAAGAAAGAAAGAAGAATATTTTATTCATCCCATAGGAAATTATTTTTTCACTCATGGTGTTGGGTTAGTATATTCAAACATGTATGTGCAACCCCTGAAACAACCACACACAAAGGGGGGCAGAGTGATGGGCAGCTCCTTCTTTGGTGCGCCCTAGGTCAGCAGGGGGCGGTGCTTTGCTAGCACCTCCCACTCCAAATGTTTTTAGCCCGGGTCTCGAACCGGCAACTTCTAGTCCCCAGTTGAAGACTGAGCTACTGCCACCCCTGAAAAAGAAACTCAGGCCCCAGTGAGATTTGAACTCACAACCCCTGGTTTACAAGACCAGTGCTCTAACCACTGAGCTATGAGGCCTTTTTTTAGTCTGTATTAATAATACACATGTTGTGGGATGATGATTTTGTTTTTATAGCCATAGTAGTAACAACGGCAGCTGATCTGTTTCCTTAAAGTGGTGGAGAGCTCCAAAAATAACCTTTGACCTCTGTAGGAAAATCTGGGAAGCCTGATTCATGTGCAGTGACTTCCTTAATGCAGATTCCTCACATGACACAGGTTTATGCTTCTGATGAGTAAAGATGTTTATAGTCTCTGGTTTTCACACTAAGCTGCTCATGGTAATAATTGTAACTAGGGCTGTCACTTTAACGCGTTACTTAGATTAATTAATTACAAATCCTGTAATTAATTAGATTAATTTTTTTAATCGCCTGACAGCACTAATTGTAACATCTTGTTCACTTCTTTCTCTCTCTTCCTCTTTTCTTCTCACTTGATCATCCTCTTCCATACCTCTATTTCCCTCACGTTTTTTTTGCTCGCCATTCTTCATTTCTCCCTTTTTCTTTCTGCCTTGCCCTGCGCCTCTGCCTGATTCCTGCTCCTCCTCCTCTTCTTCCCTGCTGCTGCCTTCCACTCTCACTCATCCTCTTCCTTACCCTTCCTCTTCCTCACCTCCTCCTTCTCCAGGCTGATGGAGACAGCGAGAGAGATGATCAGGGAGTCCTTGCCAATCAAATGTCTCGAAGCCGTCATCTTGGGAATGTATCCTTTCATTGTTTGCAGGGAAAACACTGGACCGAGAGGCTATTCTGTTATCTGTGTGTGAAATCAATGAGACAGGTTGCTCTAATGTCCCAACTCCCCACCCACACCGCCACCCTTTCTAGCTCTTACTGAACCATGTTGCCTGGCAACAAGCCTTCTTCAAAGTTTAACCCACCACCAGTCACACATACACATATTTTCACTCACAGGCTTAGTATCATCTGCTTAAATTTTAAAGCTGCGGTATGTAGTTTGTGCTTGAGCTGTTCTTCCTGCCGACGGATCAGTTTCAGCTGCTGCTTCAGCTCAGGAGTGAAGAAGCGCCATAGATGAGGGTCGTGTACAAAACCCCTCGAGACAAATCTCTGCTTCCTGTAGTCAGTATGTGTCGCCATGCAGTCAGTGGGACCAAATCTCTGTTGTGGTGCCGAACACCCTCCATCCTCGATGATCAGATCTCTACTTCCTGCCAATCATTGTGTGAATTCACAATTACTGTTCTGTTCACACCCTTTAAAGACTCCATGTTACCGATTCCGCTTGTTTCCGTCGTCAGACCACGTGTTTCGTATCATTAAGTCATTTACAAATGTTTTCTATTCCACCCTCATTCATTGGTCCGTCCACATCTTGAGGCAAAGAACAGCAATTCTGAAATAATGAATCAGATTAGCAGATTAACAACAAAAAAAAAGATTTTTTTTAATATCCATCCCTTTGGATCAGAATTTCATTAAGTTGAAAATTGAGCAGCCATTCCAGTTTAAAGTAGAAGAAGTCCTTGCCATTGCAATAAATCCAAAAAACATTTACAGCATATGAACAAGTTTAACAATAAGAATTACAGTATTTTCCGCACTATAAGGTGCACCTAAAAGCCTTTAATTTTCTCAATTTCTTATAATCCAATGTGCCTTATATATGAAGAAAGTTTTAAAACGGACTATTCATTGAAGATGAGTTCTCAGATGTGTTTTATAATCCAGTGCGCTTTATAATCCAGTGCGCTTTATAATCCAGTGTGCTTTATGTATGATCTTTTTTTTTTAAAATAGGCCATTCATTGAAGGTGCACCTTATAATCCAGTGCACCTTGTAGTGTGGAAAATACTGTAATACATTGCTCATCTCATATGTGGACTGTGTTTATCATTTAAAAAATTTTTTTTTGAAAGATATAAACTGATTATTAAATTTTTTGATCAATTTATCCAAATAGTTATTTTGTGTAATTCTGAAAATCTAAAACCTAGGAGGCTGACAAGTCATGAGTGTTCAGTGAATCAGAGGTTAAGATCTTGTTTGCCTTGTCGACTCTCAACAGGATACTAAACTGTGTAAATAAATTCTCCGACCCTACAGGTTAGAAAACCGCTAATGTTCGTGCGTCGACACACAAGGAGACATTCATCTGCGTTTCTCTAAAATGATGTTCCGCTTCCTGGTGTGGACCTTCCTCCAGGACTGTCAGGGCTGCAGCTGAGTTTACTTGATCCTGGCTTTAGCCTGCAGATGAAAGAGACGAGAGATAAAGTGACAAGAGCTCAACCGAAATAAAACACAAGGGGTGAAGGAATGAAGGGAGGAATGAGCTAGAGGCAGGGAGAAGAAAGGGAACGATAGAATGAAATTCACGGTGTTTTGAGATTTAGTGGCTCTTGACTTTGGCAGTGGACGTTTGTATAACTTGAGGTCAGCCGCTGTGGAAAAAAAAACCAAAGAAGTCAGGCCCCAGTGAGAATTGAACTCACGACCCCTGGTTTACAAGACCAGTGCTCTAACCACTGAGCTATGAGGCCTTATCTGTGACATGTAGTGGACTGACAGGTCATATCCTAATACCAGAGAGGACACGCCCTCAAAGGTCACTGATCGGGTCTGACCGGTCGACTGTCAGAGACTCGGTGGGTGTTCCTGCACCAGACTCCTGAGTCATGACGACTGAGACTCTGCAGTCTGGTAGAGAATGTTAGGAAAGGTAGCACCTCTGCTCCGGACTCAGGGTTCAGTAATTAATAATGAAAAATAAGAAGTTCACTGCTGGGGGAAGGTAGGAGTAGAGTCTCTAAGAGAAAGTCACAGGGGAAAGCAGAGTGAAGAGCAGCTGGGGGTGGGTGGGGGGGTGGACTCTTCCTGATTGTATTAACCACCACCTGTTAGTGTGGACTTTGCTCCCATTTAGTCTTAAGCATTTAGCTGTTAGCTTTTAGCTGTTCTCGAGGTCAGCTGCTGTCATGGATCTGTCTAATTTCAGTTCAGCTGAAATACAGGAAGTTGACGCAACGTTGGAAGTTCACTGTTGAATGTCTTGAATCTCTGTGATGTGGGGCTCTGAGATCTGCCTTTACCCTGTCCACATGTCCATTGTGCTTATGATAAAAGATTCATGTGACTCTTTTTAAATAAGACGTTGTAAATAAGGAGAATTTGACCCCTTTTGTAGAATGTCCTCATCCTGAATCTTCCTGGTTCTTCTGTGCGGTGACGTAGAGGACGAGGACCAGAGGACGGGGGTGTGGTCGAGCCTGAAGGTGTTTCGTTTTAATTCAAGAGGCTTCCACAGCTCTGAGGGGCCGGTGGGGAGAACCCACATTTAAATCACGTGAGTCGGTGTGATTGTTATCAGGTTCACTTGTTCCATTGTGTGAATGCTTTTCAAACTTTCTGCGGAGAGATGGTGGCATATAACCCCCCCCCCCACTGTAGCGAGAAGCTCGTTCCATTGGACATACAGTAGGTGGCTTCTTACACTCCCCTCTCCAAACAACCAGAAGTTCAGCTGGTTCAGATTCAACCTCAAGGAGTAACTGATAAACGGTTATGTTGTTACACATGGTGTGTGTGTGTGTGTGTGTGTGTGTGTGTGTGTGTGTGTGTGTGTGTGTGTGGTTTAGTTTTGTTGACAGTTCTTTCAGAGTGTTTAATAAAAACTGTGGCGCTCAGGCTGCTGAGGTTCAGTCATGCACGGCAGCCAATGACAGCAGATGGTCAGCTACTGACTGTTTGATACAATCCAGATCTGTGTGTGTGTGTGTGTGTGTGTGTGTGTGTGTGTGTGTGTGTGTGTGTGTGTGTTTGCACTTGGATTCGGTTGAACTAGACGCTGCATGAGAGCTGACTAAATATAGACTGAGTCCTGGTAATGGTTTCATAGTAAAGTTTTACAATTTCCCTCCTAAATATTTCATCATAGCGGCGTCACCGTGGTAACAGTGTCACCTCAGAGCAAAAAAGGTGGAGGTGATGGATGGATGTATCGATGGATGAATATTTTTTGTCATAATTCTGGAAGGTTTTAGTGAGATTAGCTCAAACTAAAAATGTTCTTTTACATAGAAGTCGGTCTGAATATTTGTTTGTATATTTTGAAAGAAAGAGGAGAGACAGAAGGAAAAAGTTGAATTAAAGGAGACTAGAAAAAGAAGTGAAGAAGAGAAAAGAGGAGGTCAGAGGTCGTCGTTATTACTCTGTGCTGACTTGACTGATTCAATATTATTGAAACGTAATATACATCTAGGGTTGAATATTGGTCTATCTACAAAATATTACTAATTTATAAAAAAAAATGTATGCTCTCAAACTTTTAATTTAATCATTTAAATATAAACTAAAGAATATAAAGATAAATTTGACGACAGCAGGAACATCCTTATACATTCAGAAATGTATTTGACTTTAGAGTCGTTGCCCTTAAGTGACAAACAACACGCATGGAAAGACAATGTGATCAGTTTGAGAGACATCTTGTGTTTCTTTGTGATCCAAATCCAAAGAAATACATTTTTACTTTCACCTTTGTCCCCACTGTTTTTATTTGAGCCTTGTGACGTTAAGAAGACCAAGAAATGCGTCCCTCTTGATTTTCCTTAACTCCCCGCCGTCGACCAGCTACCTGACCAACGGCCTGACGTCTCTTGAGCGTTTCCCCATCAGCTTCAAGACCCAGTTTTCTGGCCACTGTTTCCACCACGTGGTGCTGGGGGTTTACTGCAACGGTCGCTACGGATCCCTGGGCATGAGCCGCCGCCAGGACCTGATGGACAAACCGCTGAGCCACCGCACGCTGGGAGAACTGGTGGCCGAGTTTGAGAGCTCCTATAAGAGATACCAGCACACCCTGAAGAAGGTATGAAAGGAGAGGGGGATGAGGGAGGAGATGTCTTTAAACCGTTGATAACACGTTTACCTGCTCCCCCCCCAGGTGAAGATCGGCCTGTACGTCCCCCACGACCCTCACGTCTTCCAACCAATCGAATGGAAGCATTTAGTACTAAACGTAGCCCGGCTGGGAGCCCAGGATATGAGGAAGGAGCTGGAGAAGCACGGCCGGGATATGAGGATGAAGGTATGCGTGTAGAGATGCACGCAGGAGTCAGCTGACTCCTGTTTGGTCACATGACACAGCTTCCCGTGTCGGGGGCGGATTCACGCTGGACACGCTTGATGAGAATCACTGGACAGGAAATAAACAATTGTTGTTTCCAGTTGATGCATAAGCAACAGTTTTTTTTCAAGTCATCTCCATGGTAACCAGACAATACTTCATAAATTCGTACACTGTTGATTCCTATCCATTAAGCTGAAAATGAATGAAAAACAATTTTTTTTTTTTCAGTTAATATCTGCTCACAGCTCGGTGAAGACAGTTAATCCAGCCGCTTCTGGTAGAAACACTGACAACGATAGTCGCCATGGGAACGCTAATAACTCCACTGGGCTGCTTGACAAAATGTGATTTTGTGAAAATTGTCCAGACACTTGTGTTTGGTACACGCTTTCCTTCAAAGGTGCAAAAATAGACATTTAGTATCGTCCCACGGACATTAATGTCTGAAAGGTTCCGTCATATTTAAATCAGATGTACATTCACCAGTGTGTGAAACTGAAGCTGTGTGACTGATAGTAAAGGTGTGTAATTACAGGTAAAATAATAAATAAATAATGATAAATAATAAATCAGAATAAATCGCTGACCGTCCTTCTCAATTTCTCTATTTTCTCTTTCTGAGCCCAGTTTTGTTAATCAAAGTGCTCAACTTACCAAAAAGTTTGACAAACTTTTTTGCAGAGATGCTACTTTTTCCCTATCTTTAATTGTTTTCATGTAACGAGTGAATTAAAAGTTCAAACATTTCTCCCATCAATAACGACATCTGTTTGTGGGCTCCGGGACGCCAGCAGCAGATGGAAAATGTTCAACAACAACAACAAACCAAATAAATGAAGCAGGACGGTCAAAGCTGAACACCATGAGTTATAAATGGATTTTGGGTCCAGCTGCCAGGAAGGACACACAGACCGTAACGCTGCTGTTTACCCGCCAGAAGACAACACAAACACGTTATTTCATAGATGAATAAAATAGTCTCCTAAAGTCATATGACGGGGGCCAAACCCAGCTGGTTAAAAACAGCTAAACATCAGTGTGAATAAAACCACATGATGGTGACGTCCCCGTCCCCGCTGCTTCTCATTTCCCTCTGGCTGGGAATCACATCGGATTGAAACGGTTTGATCGGTGACGCGACGCCTTGTCCAGACGCGGGATCCCTGCCCTTTCAGGCCCCCGCTACCAAAACCCAAAAGTGTGTGTGTGCGGACTTCAGTTTGTGTTTCACCCCCTGTGCCGTCAGTGTGGATCAGAAGAGTATTTGTTCCTCATGTTTTTTTTTGCACTTGACCAGAGATCGATGTTGTTTCTGGTGGCCTGAATGTGGAATAGAACTCGTGAGGATTTAGGTCATGATGGAAAAAGAAGGAGTGTGTGTGTGTGTGTGTGTGTGTGTGTGTGTGTGTGTGTGTGTGTGTGTGTGTGTGTGTGTGTGTGTGTGTGTGTGTGTGTGTGTGTGTGTGTGTGTGTGTGTGTGAGGAAAAGAAGGAGACAGAAATATGTTGTAGAAGTTGAAATGTTTTATACACCTTAGACTTTATTTTGTGTGGAGGTGGAGTGTGTTGGGTGGTGGGACAGTAACTGTCTAAACTCTGTGTCATACAGATATGTAGGTCAACCAGTGTGCAGCTGTCACAGACTCACATTGATGAAAACACACACACACACACACACACACACACACGAGCCTACAATAAACATTCCCCAGAGTGCAGCGGAGATTACACCAAAGTCTCACAAACCACCACATAGCATCCAGGGTCTATGTGTGTGTGTGTGTGTGTGTGTGTGTGTGTGTGTGTGTGTGTGTGTATGTGTGCGTTAGTTCGTGCTTGTGTGTGATTGTATGTGTGCGACAGTGCGATGATGTGGAAAATAAAATAATATCACATTGAAATATCACTCTAAATGGAACTTAAGTCACATGATGAAGGACACACACACACACACACACACACGGACACACACACGGACACACACGCTCTCATTTATCTATTAAAACCACATGACGAATGTGACCAGCTGTGGAGAAGGAGCCTCTTCCTGTTTTCCTTTTTCAGACAGCTTACCCTCTGTGGTCGTCCTGCTGTTTGCTCTGAATGACGGCTTCAAATTTCTGTTTAACACGAGAACAAAATGTGTCATTGTTAAAAAAAAAAAAAAAAAAAATTAAAAAAACGTGTCCTTTGTGGCTCGAGCCTCAGAGGCCTGACAGCCAATCAGCAGCACTATTAGAAGAGTTTGTTCTTCTGTGAAACATTAAAATCTAAAAGCAGCGCAAACAACCAAGGATGACTCCTTGTGATTGGTAGTTTATCTCTGTGGTCCCCAACATCATCATCATCATCATCATCATCATCATCACCATCATCATCATCATATACAGACTATGTAATCTATCCGAAGGTCTTTGAGAAACTGTTCAGTAAGACTTGCTGTGTTGACTTTTGTGTTGATTTTCTTTCTTCATCAGATCTTGAAATCATCCAGCGCTCAGTCACCAATCAAGGAGCGCAGCAGGGGGAAGTCCTTATCACCACGGCGACGACAGAGCAGTCCCCAGCGATGCTTCACACACCGCAGGGACAAGTCGTGAGTGTTTACCATCTCTTATCTCTTTCCTGCCTCCGGACAGGAAACCTGGAGCGGATGATGTGTTTATGGGCTTGTTTTCTCTTTCCCAGCTCATTTCCTTAATTTTTGAAAAAGATTTCAAATTACAGTTTCTAAACTTATCAATGACATCACCCGTGTTTAAACAGAGAAGGTATTCATTCGTCCTGGTGTTCTCTTCCTCCTCTACTTCCCCCTTTCATTTCCTCCTCACAGCCCTTCTCAGGTCACAGAGTTTAAGCAGTGTGTGTGTGTGTGTGTGTGTGTGTGTGTGTGTGTGTGTGTGTGTGTGAATCTCTTCGCTGCTGATGGTTCAGCATTGACCTACAGCAGAGGAGTCCTTGTTCAGTGCAGCTGACACAAGGTGTTATCATTGTGGTATGTGTGTGTGTATGTGTGTGTGTATGTGTGTGTGTGTGTGTGTGTGTGTTTCTACCAACACTGTTCAGCATATAGAAGTAGGACAGGACTCAGAACATGTCAGAAAAGAAAATGTAATATTGTTTAATTAAATATATAAAATGTTTTCTTAAATGACTGCTGACAGTCGCTGTGTCCGAACCATAAAACTGACTGGACCCCGAATAGATGACATTCTTTTAGGGCGAGCAGCTCGTAAAAGCATCATGACTCACCAGCAGACACACACACACACACACACACGCACGCACACACACACACACACATACGCATGCAGGATACTGAGTGTGTTTGTGTTTGCTGTCAGCTGTGTCGGGATGTAACACAATCTGACTGTGACAACAGCTGCAGCTGAGCCATACTGCAGAGTCAACACACACACGCACACACACATACGCGTACACACACACACACACACACACACACACACACACACACACACACACACACACACACACACACGCCACTGCCATAACTTTTTCTTTTGAGAAGCTAAAACAAGCTGATGGTTTGGATGTATTTAAAGAAAAGCACAGGATCAGAAAATGGAGAGTTTTCCGTTTTACTCTCTTTCAGGCACCAAAACAAAAATTATCTTACTTTGTAATAACTCACAACTCATTACTAGATCATTAAAGACCAAATTCAGTTCTTCCACAACAAAATGAGATTGTTTAGTTAGTTTTCATGGTTCTAAACTCAGATGTTTTCCCATCATCATGAACGTTTCTGTACATTTATGATGATAATGGTTTCTCTTTCCGTTCCTGGAAGTTTAGTTTTGTTCATAAATGTAAATGTGATTTATCTGCATCAGTATCACCTAAAGGAAGAGAGACACTCCTTTCAGGATACTGATGTTCAGATCTTGCACAGGGAGGACAGAAGGTTTGAGAGAGAAGTGAAAGAAACATCCATGTCAAAGTGGAGAAGCCACCTCTGAACCGGGGGGGTTTGTCAGATAAATTATTATTATTATTATTAACTTACAGATAAGTGATTCTCCTTGGATCAAATCAGACGTGAGCATGTTTTCTGATTGCTGAATTAGGTTTATTGTCTCATCAAGTCAGAGGATGGTGGAACAGATCAGGACACAGGAGAACAGCTTATTACCACTTCAACCACTTGACTGCGGTGCTTAGAAAGCTCTTACTGTTATCAGCGGAGCCCTCACACACTTCAGAGTGTGTTACTGCGTCAGACAGCTGAGGCTGAGACAGCTGAGAGCAGCAGTGTTAGATCACACCAGGAGTCACGCGTGTCCTCGTGTGTCACACAGCAAACACACAACCGCGTAAAGAAAGACAACAAAAACCCCCACAAATGATTCAAAGTCTACAACAGAGATGTTTACCATCCCTGTTTCTTCTCATACTTTGTTTTGTACCTGTTGTACTGCCTGTGTTTTACTGCCTGTGTTGTACTGCCTGTGTTTTACTGCCTGTGTTGTACTGCCTGTGTTTTACTGCCTGTGTTGTACTGCCTGTGTTTTACTGCCTGTGTTGTACTGCCTGTGTTTTACTGCCTGTGTTGTACTGCCTGTGTTTTACTGCCTGTGTTGTACTGCCTGTGTTTTACTGCCTGTGTTGTACTGCCTGTGTTTTACTGCCTGTGTTGTACTGCCTGTGTTTTACTGCCTGTGTTGTACTGCCTGTGTTTTACTGTCTGTGTTGTACTACCTGTTGTACTGCCTGTGTTGTACTGCCTGTTGTACTGCCTGTGTTGTACTACCTGTTGTATTGCCTGTGTTGTATTGCCTGTGTTGTACTACCTGTTGTATTGCCTGTGTTATACTACCTGTTGTTCTGCCTGTTGTACTGCCTGTGTTGTACTTCCTGTTGTTCTGCCTGTGTTGTACTACCTGTCGTACTGCCTGTGTTGTATTGCCTGTGTTGGTACTACTTGTTGTACTGCCTTTGTTGTACTTCCTGTTGTTCTGCATGTGTTGTACTGCCTGTGTTGTACTTCCTGTTGTTCTGCATGTGTTGTACTGCCTGTGTTGTACTTCCTGTTGTTCTGTCTGTGTTGTACTTCCTGTTGTTTTGTTTTGCCTGTGTTGTACTGCCTGTTGTTCTTCCTGTTGTTCTGCCTATGTTGTACTGCCTGTGTTGTACTACCTGTTGAACTTCCTGTTGTTCTGCATGTGTTGTACTTCCTGTTGTACTGCCTGTTTACCGTGGGTCAGAGAGGACTGCAATTTCATCTGTGGTGTATGTCGTGCGTATGTAGAGAACAATAAGTGGAGATGACAGGACTAGGGAGGAGAGAAGAGAGGTTTGGGGGGAAAAGGTGGAGAGAGAAAGGAGAAAAGGAAGAATGAAGGAGCTGTCACCTCAACATCAACATTTCTTTATGTGTCAGAGCCTGAAAGTGTTGCAGTAACCACTGAAGAATTAAGACAGGATAAAGAAAAGAGTAAGGGAGGAAAAGAGAAGGGAAGAAAGAGGAGGAGAGATGAAACGGGGGCGCATTGAGAGGAAGAGAGCGTCGGGGATGTTATTTTTTGCTTTTAGAGAGCTGAATATTTTTCTGTCCTCCTAAACTCTTTTTCTTTCACTCTTCTCAAACAGGCTTGTATCCCATCGCCACTAAATATGTACTGACCATTTTAATTGTTGATCTTATAGCTGGTGTTTATTTTGCAGAAATGTCTGTTAATCAAGGATTACTTTTCATTTGGTAGAATGCTAATAAGCTGCTTCAGTCGCCCCTGGTGGTCTGAGTGTTTCTACCTACTCTGTGTCTGACAGGCCGGCCGCGGTGGGAAGGAAACCCCCCGAGCTCAGCACCCTCAGTGATGGCTACCAGATCCGCATCTGACCCCCCCACCTCTCCTCCAAAGCATCTCAGAGTATGTCCAGCCTCCTCTGACACCCCCATGTCCAAAATTCTCCATGTGCCGCCTTCGTTTGTAGGAGACGAGTCGCTGCAGGAGGATCTGAGAAGGTGGATGATGAACGCCCAATGAGAGCGTCTGATGTTTGTGTTTGTGGACGCTGGCGGTTTTAGCTCCGCCCCTCTGATGGATTCCAGACAAAGTGACTTCATCTGGTTTCTAGATTTCACATATTTTCTCTGATGGTCTGGAAGCAACAGGGTCAGCCCTCAGTGATGGTGTGTGAGAGAAGCTTTCCATCAGGAAGAGAAACGTGTGTCAATACTGGAGGCTCAAAGTCTGGGCGGAGAGACGATCAGACATCACCGACTAAAAATGGATCAATTTGTTACCGAGATGCTGCAGTGACTCGACTAATGTTGCATTTATAATAGAAATTGACGACTCATCACATTATTTGGGCAGATCCGATCCTCTGCAGGTGTGTTTTTCCAACATGGCTGTGTTGATAGAGATCAGGGGATTGAACAGGACACACACCTGATGAGCTACTGCAGCTCTTTGACTTCGTCTTTGATAATAATATCTCTACCAGAAGGTTTTAGGTGAACTTTGACTTCTCCTGGACCAACAATGATGAGTAAGTGTATTGATCAGCGCAGACGGTTTACGACACACAGAGGAGGTCCAATGAGAAGTCAAAGATATTTGGTCAATAAGACAGGAAGGGTAAGGACAAAAGAAAGGAGGAGACTGGGGGTGAGAAAGGAGTGTGTGATGTAGAGAGTGATCTCTGTAGGAGACACACTGACACAAACACACCCATAAAGGGACATGGACAAAAATAAAGAAATAACAAAATCTAGTAGGGGGTGACACGGTGGCGCAGTGGGTAGCGCTGTCACCGCACAGCAAGGCGGTTCTGGGTTCGCGTCCCGCTCTGTGTGCTGTTAGCATGTTCTCCCCCGTGTCTGCGTGGGTTCTCTCCGGGTTCTCCGGCTTCCTCCCACCTCACGCCCTCAGTCGGCTGCGATAGACTGCAGCGGATGAAGCGTTGAAAAGAAAATGGACGGACGGATGGAAAATCTAGAAGTTTCTGGTGATCACAAGAAAAACGTTGTGAGAAAAAGTTGTGTGTAAAAAGTTTCCCCAAAAGCATAAGAAAGTGGGAGTTTCAGGCCTCAGACCCTGGAAATAACTACACCTGAGGGTGATCAGGTGATGACCCCACTGCTAACTCACTTCCTGTTGTATTTCCACATCCTTTTTCATTGTGCATGGAAACCTCTAGCTATATTTAGGTATTTTTTCCACGTCTCATAGACGACAGGAGTGAAGAAGAAACCATTAATGTAATGGACTTTATGACATCTTCTCTTTACTGATGCAGCTGTCGCACCCACAGAACCCAGACTTGACATTCGCCCTATGCTGAAACGGTTTTAGCTCATATTTGTGCAACCAGCTAGATTTGGGTGATCCTCTTCGTTTGCATTAATGTTGGAATGTCTTTCCTTAAACCTCACAATACTGCAGCAATATCAAGTTAACACTTGTGGTTCAATATCAGTGAGATCAATGATGCCTTTTATCCAGTGGATCCTCTGCACTCAGCAAGTTTGAGCAGCACTATTACTGTTCTACCCTTCTTCACCTTCTTCTTTATCAGAAGTTTGAAGAGTCAAAGGTCACCACTGAAACTCCTGGGTTCAAACATCTTGATGTTTGACAAACTGAACTGTAAGAAAAGAAGTTTGTAAGTCGGTAACTTCAGCTGTACTTTCAGTTACTGCTGGAGACAAATAAGATCCACAATATATGGACGTATGAGGACTGGCCCTCTGTCTCTGTACCTGAACAGGAAGTCCGTTCAGTACTTTATGGACTATCTCACACTCACGCGTCACGTGTAAGAAGGATTGTCCAAAGGAATCCGGTCTGGAGTTGACCCGATTGTCGTTTGGATTCTCTCGTCGAGGCGTCGGATCAGTCACAGCTGAGAAGCTTGAAATGTCACATCACAGACGTCTGGGACGACGCTCAGTTTGAAACAAATACTTGAATGGTAAAAACACGACATTTGAACAGTATTCAGTTATCACAGAGCACAGAAATGTCAGACATGTGTATGTCAGGAGGAGAGCTGTGAGAACCGGCTGAGATACAAGCACAAACAGCCCTTCTCTGCTGTTCACAGGAAGTAACATCTACAAGCCCTGGTTTTTAATCTGAGAGATGCTGTTTGCACTTAATCCACAAGTTAAAGATGAACTTGTTCTCTAAAGAGCTGAAGAATGAACTGATGGTACGCTGCCTTTAAGATAAAAGAAACTATTTCATCTGAATGTTAGGAGGAAAATGGTCTTCCCCAAAATCAAGCAGAAACATGTATTTGTGGCGAAGCGACACAGAGAGAAGACAGACATCAGCAGGATAATTTATCTCTGCTAGAGTCCATGCTGAGTCAGGAAACGCTCCTGTTTCAAGGCATTGTGGGAAATGTTTGGTTGCTAGTCGTAGTTTAGAACAGAATCAACACTGTTAGCTGTGATGCAGGTGAGAGGAGGGTCCTGATGATTCAATTCAATTATAATCTATTTATATGGAACCAAAAGACAAAAAAAATTAAATCAACTTTGCAGGTTAGTGATTTGGGTTTTACACCCCCCCCCCCCCATGAGCAGAACATGCAGGACAGTGTTGAGGAAGAACTGATAGAAACGTCAAGTAGATACAAGACTTACGGTGGGCGGAGCCTCTGCTTTGTTTGGGGTGAGACAGAGAGAGAGAGACAGGGAGGGACAGTTAATGGAAGTAAAGCACCACAAAATAAGGAGCAGCATAGATCAAAATGAACAAAAATACTGAGCAAACCAAACAAATTTCTCCCTGCAGACCAGATCTAAACACGACTTCTTATCTCATCGAACCTCCTTCCATATCTGGGTCGTCTCTCAGGGCTCTGGTCCCATCAGTCAGCAGCTGGGGGGGGGGGGGCGCTTCTGAGTCGGTGTTCCCTGATTGTTTTATGACTTTATTTGAATGTTTGATGATGTCACTCGTAGAACACATTTCTGACCACCTGACGACTGCTAAACATTTCACCCCGGCTTTGTTTTTTCCAACGACGAGCTATGCACTATGATAGAGAGGAGGTTCCCACTGAACACTCAGATCCTGGTCTTCCACATTTCAGGAGGAAGGTGTTTTCAGTAAATCAGATGCTGGACCATTTGTGGATAAAAAAAAGAAAAACTGGTGATATATAATAATTCTGTTGTGTAGCTTTTCTCCTCTGCCTGTAAACCACAGCGTTAACCCCGTCCAGCCTGAGCTGTCATCACTCATCAAAGGTGTGATAAAAGGTGTGAATCACACCCCCAACTACGGCCTATTTGTGTGACGATGCACTGCAGAAGGTGCACAACTGAGTGTTAACATCCTGTACTGACACTACGACGACCTTTTCAAGACCAGCAGCTATTTCCTGACTGACCGTCAGGTTTTATTCGAACTTTACAAGACGGAGATTGAAAATTGAAGTTGTAAATTTATTCCTGGTGCAAAAATGACGATCTGAAGACATCAAAACTGCAGTTTTTTGGTTGGGATGTTACCCAGCAACAGAGACGCACTACCTGACAGGTCAGAATTGAATCACTGTAGCAACAGATTCTCTACTTTAGTTTGTTTGAGTTTTGTTTTGACCTGTTGAATCCCTTTGAGCAAGAAATGGTTTGATTCATTGATTGTACATTTCAGTTTTGAATGAAAAGCATTTTGTTTGAAGAAAAAAAAAAGAAAAGTAAAAAAAAAAAAAGACGGTGCTCTTTTTGATGGCCTTTAAACGTGCTTCAAAGTGCTGTGTTACCTTCATCAGCTCCGTCCTGGTTCTAAACTCACACATTACTGTAGTTCAGTTCTTAAGTTAGCCACAAAGGAGGCAACTTAAACACGGTAAACACATTTAAATTACAATCTTTGCTTTGATTTATTTAACAGCAGCAATGATGTCTCCTGCGATTAGATTTAAAATGATGCTCTAAATCTTTTCATGCTGCTGCTGAAGTCAATTCTTAGCCAAATTTGAACAACATATCTTGATGTTGAAAGATGAGGTGGATAGAAAAACGTCCAGCGGAGCATCCAGTGCCTCAGTGGAGCTGAACCAGAGGAGAGGATCTTCTTGAACTCCACACGTTGTGTCTTTGGTGTGTTTGTGTGTCTGAAGGAGTTCCTGCAAGAAAAGCCACTTAAAACTGTCGGCAAGCTTCAAACCATCTGCTTCAGTTTTCATCCAGGTTTGTTTCAACCGTTTTATTTTCCTGTCCAAAACTTATTTTGAACATTTGCAGCAAAAAAGTGTTTTTTTGCGCCCCCCTCCCCCATTTCTGGAAAAAAAACCATCATTACTGTTGTGAACATTTAAAAGCAGACACATCTGCACTGTTATGTGAAGAACATAGGGAAGGTCAGCGCCCGTGTGTGTGTGTGTGTGTGTGTGTGTGTGTGTGTGTGTGTGTGTGTGTGTGTGCCTCTAACAGCCAGCTGATCAGACATAGACCATTAGACTGAAGCACCAGATGTTAATATGGGGGAATCTCTGAATGCACACTACTTTCTATCGGTTCTTATCGTTTTTATGGTGCAGGTTCCCAGTTTGAGGCTCTTGTGTGGTTTGTTTACCTGTGGAGAAGAAATGACCCCAGTGATATTATTATTGTAACTTTCCTACTGTTACTGTATCAGTGACCTGACTTCATGTGTTCTTTTAATAAAGTATCTATGTTTCTATCTCTGTTTCTGCTTTTCGCTTACCGACCGACCAGGATGTCCAGATGTCAAGTAACTGGCAGATTTTATCATCCAACCAGTTAATAAGAACTGGTCGTGTAGCTTCATGATGGATATAGTGACCTGATGCTGACAGATCAATAAGCATGTTCATTTAATGAAGCGTAACTTAAATTATAAGGTGACCTTTCACCCTTTAAATCTTGAATCATGATATAATTGCCAAAAAAATAGAATCTTTGGAAAATGCGGTTTAACGGAACCTTTTGATGCCCAAAAAAATCCAAACCAAAAATGTGTTTATATGAGCTTTAATTTGTATAATTATGGTTAAATCCAGAATTTTTTTCACACGGAAATGCAGATGAAAGTGTCTGATTGTAAACATCAGGTTTTTCAGGGAAGAAATGTAACATTTATGATGTAGAAGTTGCAAAATCCGGAAATCCGAGTGAATAAAACATATTTTTTTGTATACTTTAGTGACACGTGTACAATATGACACATTTGTTTTAAAGGGATAAATATAAAAACGTGATGTCAGCTGATTTTGGCTTCTGTAGAATAGCTGATCATGTTTGAGGCCTGTAGAGTTTCTCTGACAGAAGTACTGACTTCACATCTGTCATCTGTAAAACGTAGCAGCACCCCAATCTGGAAATAGTTTGTAAGGATCCTTATCGGAAATGTTTACTCTTAATAAAGCCAGTGTGAGCTGATTGTAGTGAGATTGTTAATTTGTTAAAAACAGTGGGATTTACCTCAAAAATCATTGCGCTTTCTGGACAAATTCATCTTCTCCTCAGAACAATGTTCACGTAACTTTATCAAGAAACCTGAAAGAACAGCACAGACATCAGGAACAAAAAGGTGCATGAAGACGCGACAGTGATGTGTCCAACACACACACACACACACACACACACACACACACACACACACACACACCTCCAGTTGAATTTAAGAGGATTGTCAGGCTGCAGTGTGTGTGTGTGTGTGTGTGTGTCTTTGGGCGTGTGTGTGTGTTTGTCTTTGGGTGTGTGTGTGTGTGTCTTTCAAAAGAAGCTCACGGAGGCAGCAGGTTTAATCCATCTTTTTCATTTATTTTGCTGGTTATGGATTGAAAGGAAGCGTTTAACCTGTGTGTGTGTGTGTGTGTGTGTGTGTGTGTGTGTGTGTGTGTCCGGCTCTGGTGCGATGACCAGGCTCTTAACAAAGCTGTTGAAGTGAGAAGCCACGAGAGCATTTGTAGATTTGAGTGCAAATAATATATCAGTTTGAGGATTTTCAAAATGTTTTTTTAAGAGTGAGGCTAGGCTGTTAGGGCTAGGGGTGGGGGTTAGGGGTTGAGGTCAGGGATAGCGTTGAATTGTCTTTGACTTTTTGAATCCATGCTGGTTTTAGTCCATCTAATGGGTTCTAACTGGTCCGACCCAAACGTCCACAAACAGCCTCTCCTGATCAGAACCTGTTTGAAGGTATGGACTCCAGACTGGTCTTCATTTGTGTTACTGGTCATCACCAGCCCTCTGCTGCCACCTAGTGCTCACAGGCCAAAGCTCCTCAGGATGCAGCAAATATGAAATGAAATTCAAAAATGTAACAGAGGAAATCCACCCCTGTGCTGACCTGGACAGAAACCTGTGTGAACAGTGGAGCTGTCAGTTCTTGCTGTTAGAAATAACACACACACACACACACACACACACACCCACACACACACACACACACTGTTTTTCTCTCGTGTACGCCTCAATCCAAATTTTCAGTGAGTTTTTCAAGCACAGGAAAACATGATAGTTTTCCAGTTACTGCTGTTCCTTGGAGGCAGCGGCGCCCCCACTGACGTGTCCTCTGGACGGACGTGAGGCTCCACTCGGGGAGGCCTGTCTGGATCCAGCTGGGGTTCCTGCTGCAGTGAAGACTGGATGCTCAGAATACTAAGTCCTGAACCCGCAGCACTGGAGGAGGAGGAACTGGTGCAACCATCTGTCTCACTAAAGATAAAACCAACACTCAGATTTAAAAGTGAACATCTGAAGCAGCCGAGGGGTTTTATGCAGCAATAAGGAATAAATAATTCCACATCCCACTTCAGACCAAACACAACTGATTCCATGTACTGTAATACAACAACATCAGCACAAAAACAGGCGTTAAACAACAATAAACCACAAGTTATGTGTAAAACAATTATTTACAAACAATACATACACGAAATCCTTTGAAAATGTAACAAAATAAATAAATCCATAAACTGCTTATTCTGATTTGAAGATATAGAACAATGAACACATTAAATAAACACCTTTTCCTCTTAAAACACACAGAAATGGCATTTAGTCAGAAGACTTACTGGCGATAAAATGAACCCGCTGCTCTAAATGTCAGGTATGTTCCCACTTTGTACATTTTTGATGTTATCAAGCTGTGAGAAATAATTTACTGTACAGTACTCGAAGGTTTACGACCGGTTTTAGGCACAGTGTGTAACACTGTCAAAGAATCACTCCCACTCCTCGAAGAGGAAATTATTCTATAGCTAATTTACATTATGGTTTTTTAACAGACGCTACAAAAAGATTTTTCCACACAAAAATGAATTACTAGAACTCTTAATTTAACTCATTTAACTAATTTAACTGGATCTTGTTTTGTCGTGTCTGTGTTACCTGAATGTTGAAGGTAATACTTCACACTGGGGGGGGGGGGGGGGCCTCCAGATAAAATGTATTTGATGTCACGACACAGAAACATGAAACCACCGTCAGCCATCTTTCAGCTCTCTTTATGACATGTGGAAAAAGAGCGGACACAGCAAAGACTGGACCAGGACAGAGGAGGTTTGCTCTTAATTCTGATTCTGAGTGTTTGTTTGTCAATGTGTTTTATTTAAAAAAAAACAACAAAAAAACTTCACAAAAATCTTTAACTGAAGAGATTATAAAACATTTACCAGTAATATACATCCCTTTGTGGATTCACACCTTATTTGTTTAATGAACAAGTAGAAAAGCTGAAGTTCGGGCTGCCGGCCAGGGATTGAAAGCCTGATAAAAAACATTTACATAATTCTTCAGTGTTACTTTGTAAATATTAACAAATCTTGTAAAACCAACAAAATGTTAAAAGGCAACATGTCCAAATGTAAAATGTCTGAGCCGTCAGTGAAGCACGGCTGGCTTTTCCTTCAGTTCCACTCCAGAGTGGATCCAGTTTTGTCTTGGATGTGAACTGATTGAGGAAAAAATACCCTAAAGATGAAGGTAAAGCACAAACCGAACATGTTTCCCTTCATTTCACAGCTGTTTGAGGGAAAATCACCTCAATCCTTCTGTCTGGGTCAACATGTGATCCATCTCAAACCATCAGTCTTTTTTTCCTCGTCTTAAATGTTCATTATCTTCCGTCGGCTCGCCGTCGCGTGAGGCTGAAGCGAGCCAGAAGAGGAATGTGATCGGACGAGTGAAAACCATTGGGAAGGCCGTTCACTTCCTCCAACTCCAACTGGCTGACCAGTGACAGCCTGGACAGCAGCTGGAGGCCCCACCCACCAGGAAGTGAACGCTGCGTTGAGAATTCTTAGAGAGGAGAAGAGAAGCAAACAAGAGTTTCAGTTTAAAAAACAAAATAAGTCGTCAGAATTCAGTACTATAATCTATAATTGTAATGCCTGTATAATCAGAGGCCTTTAGATGGTGGTTTTTCTGTGTGTGTGTGTGTGTGTGTGTGTCTGCTAGCGTCGGTACCGGGGGTGTAGAGGATGTAATCCACAGCGGTGGCTGTGCGGGAGTGACGGGTTGTGATCTCAGGCCTCATGTCAGGTTTCCTCCGGTACTCATACGACGACCGCAGCTTCAAGTTGTGTTTAAGCACCGCTCTGACGGAACACGTACACAAAACATACATGAAGTGTGTCGGTAAAGAACATGTGTTAGAATAAACACCAAGAGTAAAAGTGTGGCTTTACACTGAATGTGTGGCTGAAACGTCTGCTTTTTATTCCACAGCAGCCTTTAAAAATGAACACAAACCTTTGAAGGGGACTCTTCAAAAATATAAAATGAATTTTCTTACGTAAAAGTGACGTAATGGATGCAGACATTTATGAATCAACACCTCCAAAATGTGAACCTCTTAGAATTCATTCTGAAGTGAATAATTAACTCCGTTTTTGCTGCGTGTTAAACCTTATAAAACTGCCAGCATTATTTTTGTAGTGTGATGAAGTGATGCAGAAGAAAAGGAAACAGATCTCACCTGTTGAAGGCAGGAGCACATCTGGGGGGGGGCTTACCAGTGGGATTAGAGCTTCCTCCTTCCTCTGATGAGACAGACAGTTTTATATGAACACTGCACAACAGTAAAATTAAATTTAGATCATTATTAGTAGAACTTTAGTAGAAAAAAGACAAAACAACAACACCAAACTGAACGGCTAACTATCCAGCTGACTAACTGGTCTATTATGGGCTGTAGTTTAGTGACTGTACCCGTCGGGCAGCTGGAGGACGACTCAGCTGTGGGGTCCTTCTCAAACTGACATGTGTGATCGATTCCCACGCTGTGAGACCAGATGGGATACTTGAGGAGACGCTGGCTTCTGGCGCCGCTCTGCTGGCCGGACACCTGCGAGCACACGTCAGAAACATCTTTATTCACACACTCCGTTCATGAGCGGGTTCCACACCGACGTGTGTGTGTCTCACCGTGCCTGCCTCCAGCCCTCTGTAGTCCAGGAAGCCGGTGGTCAGAAAGTTGTACAGCGGACTCCACGGCGTCGAGTTAAAATCCCCGCAGAGTAAAACTGGACTTGTTGAACCGTTTGGGGCGCGGGACAGCCGGCCGATCTCGGCCAATAGGATGGCCAGCTGAGCCAGCTTCACGTCGCCGCGGCGAGGATTGTAAAGGAGGTGAGTGTTGGCCACGCAGATGAAATCAGACGGATCCGATTGGTCCGTTGCATATTTAGGTTGCAGCAGCACGACCAATCCCACGTTGTCCCGGTCGAGGAGGGCGTCGCCCGGGCGGCAGAACTCCACGGGGTGGGAGGACAGAAGAGACAGGCGGGAGGATTTAAAGATGATGGCACAGCCGTCTGGTTTCCCTCCTGTTCGCTTCTTGTACTCGCACTGGTAACCTGGTACACACACACACACATACACACACACACACACACATTGAAAAGATGAAAACACACTGATGCCAAAACATGCATGCATGAAGATAATTTCACACAATTTGTGTGTGAAAACATCGTCTTGAAAACACACACACACACACACACACACACACACACACACACACACACACACACACACACACACAAACACACGCACACACACCCAGTGCCTGTAGAGCGGGTTTGATCTGGTTTTCATAGTGGTCCTCTTGAACTTCTTGAAGACACAGGATCTAGAAAGCAAAAGTTTCTTTTAAATCTTGATCTGTCACATTTTAGAAATCAGTATCTGTTTAAGAGGAAGTGGTCAAAAGTATGTAGACACCTCAGCCCATAGCTGTAAGACTCTGTGGCCTGGGTCTGCTCTAACAATCCGTCTCCATGCTGAAGTGTCCACATAGTTTTGATCACGGAGTTCATGTGGTTTTGCACCCTGCTGTGACCCCACTGCCACACCCACAGACCCACTGCTCCCTGTAGAGTAACCCACTCACATCAGCGCTGTAAGTCTTGATTTCCTGTAGCAGGCTGGTCCGCCGGTGGTTCCAGTCCAGGATGTCTGGGCTACAGTGCTGGTACAGGTACGCGTTCTCCTGCAGCAGCTCCTGGGACAGGATGTTGTAGGACATCACCAGGAAGTCAAACGTCACTCTGTGACTCGGTGCTGGGACGCCGGTGCTGCTGGTTGGTCTCTCCCAGTGTCTCTGTAGAGCTGTGGACAGAAAGAGGAAACAACATGACGTGAAGGAATGACAGAACTGGATTTGTGACCTAATCATGGAATCACAACCAAGTTATCAAACCCCTCCCTGATGCTCCAGAGGGGTCATGTGATCGACAGTAACTACTGACTCCAAATAGGAAATAAAACCCCCAGGTGTAGTTTCTTCATCGGATAAGAAACTTTTACCATTTCATCATAACACCATGACAATGAGAAGAAAAATGAAAACACTTCGATGTGTTGGGTCAACAAAGTTCGAAAATTTAAATGTCATAAGACACAAAAGAGCCGACTCTGAAATAAAGATTTTAAAAGATAAGACATAAATATAAATCACAGAACTATCTTAGTAACTAAATTCATGCTGTTAAATTCTCGTATATTCTGGCAGAGGCCATTTCATGACTTAACCAGCCAATCATGGAAATGTTGAGGGTCAAACATACAGAAATCCAGAAGTATAGATATTTAAAATTCACTTAAAAATTGTAGAAAGAAAATACAGAACTAAACAGAACTAAAAGTTTACAGCTACTGTTAGAGAATACTGAAGTCAAGTATGTCCGTCACTCCCTGAAGGAATTTAAAAGTAAAACTTTCAAGCAAATTATGCCCCAAAAGAACATGACATGAAGAAAAAAACACCCTGGGGGGTAAATTATAAGGTGTTCTTCTTAGTGAAATAATTAATGTTAATGAATGAAATAAGGACAGGACTAACATTTGATTGGTTGAACAGCGTTCCGTTGTCTGGCAGGAGGACGTCTGTCCGCTCCAGTTAGCTGGCAGCGGTTTGGGGGGAGACGCTCCTCCAGATTCCCGCCTTTGGACGGGGGGTTGGGTGTTTGGGAACGCCGGGAATCTTCCTGTAGGCGCTGCTGGTTTGGTCTGGTCTCAGAATCGGAGCTGGGATGCTGCTCCCTCTTGGAGCCTTCATTCCTTCCATCCATCCCCCCTGACGCTTCTTCTTCCACGCTCCTCTTCCGTTTGGGGGGAGGTTCTCTGCTCCTGGTGGACATCTCCTTCACCCGACCAGCGACGTTCTCGGGGTGGATGCTCCAAACCTGCGGCGTGCTAACAGCAAACACCTGACGGGACGTGGACCACCACGGACCGGGAGAGGGGGCGTGAGGGTGGGGGGTGCCAGGTCTGCAGAAAGCAAGAGGGCTGCGAGGATGGAGGAAGAAGCCGGGGAGGCTCAGCGGCCGGACAAACATGGGGTGGCTGGACGGGAAAGAACAGGATGATTACTGATTTAGAAGTTTACGACATAATATGCAAGATTTCCACTTATTGATTGAATAAATATCACAGTCCAGTGATCAATATAATACTGAAACAGGTAGTGTGGTGGAAAAGGATTATTCAGGAAACATCTGTTTCAATATTGTCTTCAGTATATATACAATTTACAGAAAGGGTTTGTCAGTTTAGTTAACATTTAACCAGCCATAACGTGAGGTTCAACGACTTTACTTTACACCGATTAATGATTTATGTGAAAGTACAAATTTTACTTGTAAAAGACTTGATCATATAACGTTACCTGCTTCACTACGCTTGAATGCGAGCTCATGTCATATATTCACATATTTTAAGAGTTTAACTAGTCAGCAGACGTTAACTTACGCCTGTATGGCGGAAGACGACACATAGTTTGTCTTTCAGCTTGGATATACTGCGTACTTAAAGGTGACTCCCGGCAACAATAACCAAAGCCGTCTCAGTTTTTGTCGCAAACAAGACGTAACTCGATACGTATGAAAAATGCGCCGCTCAGTAAAGTGTTGCCTTCAAATGCCCTGGCTAAACTCGGATTTCTGAAATATTAAATAAATTGTGTCCCTAAGTGTCGGATGATCAAGTCAGTCTGACATGTTTCATGTTGTTTTCAGTGGTTAACTTTGTTTCTTTTTTATGCATTTTTCTTAATTTTCTTTGCATAGACCTCTTTGTTAACATCAAAGAGAATGAGATAAATATGTTAGAAAAAAAACAAGATTTGTAGCTAAGTACGAAAACATCAAAAAGAATCTAAACAAAAACCGTCAACCTTGGTTTCATTTCAGACGAGACTGCTATGTAATGTGTGCTTGCGTTTTATTTTTGTTAAATTAACGTAATAATTCCGTCTGTGAACGTACTGCTCGAATCTCCTTTGGGTGTAACAGGTTTATAAACAGAGTGAAAAAAACACCTAGCATTTCCCTGACCATTAAAGCGGCTTCTCGGTTCTCTCGGGCCTCGCCTCTTGCTGGAACTTGTAGTCTTTTTGTTCCGCTACCCGGGATTGACTTGTGTGATATGACTCGACAAAGGAACTACATTGTTTGCGCGTCCGCGGAAACAGACACCCGACTAGAAACGTCGCAATCGTTTTTTAAATAAAAACGATTGTCTTCGTTTTTATTTAAACGAAGACAATCCTGAGACCTCACGATTTACTGGGCAGTGGTCGTCAGGATTTAAGGATAAGATCCAACAACAGCGGATAAGATTATCGCAAATACCAACACACACACCCCCTATTTTTAGAATAGATGAAATAATAATAGTGAAATGAAAAGGTCATTCTACTTACACCAAGCGAGTCTCTTCTGGAACACAACGACAAGGCTACAAAGTGGTTGAAACAATCAGTCGATAGCCCCTATCTTCTGTTCTATCTATTTATTCTGTTATTTATCTGCTCTCTTTAATTGTAATTTATCTACTCCTGCCTCATTTTTTTACTTTGTTCTATTGTGGGAGTGACTGACAAATGAAGTTATGGGAAAGAGTAGTGGAAGCTAGACTAAGGGCAGAAGTGAGCATTTGTGAGCAGCAGTATGGTTTCATGCCAAAAAAGAGTACTACAGATGCAGTATTTGCTTTGAGGATGTTGATAGAGAAGTACAGAGAAGGCCAGAGGGAGCTGCATTGTGTTTTTGTAGATCTGGAGAAAGCTTATGACAGGGTGCCCAGAGAGGAACTGTGGTATTGTATGAGGAAGTCTGGAGTGGCAGAGAAGTATGTTAGAGCGGTGCAGGACATGTATGAAGACTGTAAGACAGTGGTGAGGTGTGCTGTAGGTGTGACAGAGGAGTTCAAGGTGGAGGTGGGACTGCATCAGGGATCAGCTCTGAGCCCCTTCTTGTTCGCTATGGTGATGGACAGGCTGACAGACGAGGTTAGACAGGAATCTCCATGGACTATGATGTTTGCAGATGACATTGTGATCTGCAGTGAGAGTAGGGAACAGGTGGAGGAGAAGCTAGAGAGGTGGAGGTTTGTCCTGGAAAGGAGAGGAATGAAGGTTAGCCGCAGTAAGACAGAGTACATGTGTGTGAATGAGAGGGACCCAAGTGGAAGAGTGAGGTTACAGGGAGAAGAGATCAAGAAGGTGGAGGATTTTAAGTACTTGGGGTCAACAGTCCAGAGCAATGGAGAGTGGGGAAAAGAGGTGAAGAAGCGTGTCCAGGCAGGATGGAATGTGTGGAGAAAAGTGTCAGGTGTGATGTGTGATAGAAGAGTTTCAGCTAAAATGAAAGGAAAGGTGTACAAAACTGTGGTGAGACCAGCAATGTTGTTTGGTCTAGAGACAGTGTCACTGAGGAAAAGACAGGAGGCAGAGCTGGAGGTAGCAGAGATGAAGATGCTGAGGTTCTCTCTGGGAATGACCAGGAAGGATAGGATCAGGAATGAGTACATCAGAGGGACAGCACATGTTAGAGGTTTTGGAGATAAAGTCAGAGAGGCCAGACTGAGATGGTTTGGACATGTCCAGAGGAGAGATAGTGAATATATTGGTAGAAGGATGCTGAGTTTTGAATTGCCAGGCAGGAGGCCTAGAGGAAGACCAAAGAGGAGGTTTATGGATGTAGTGAAAGAGGACATGAAGGTAGTTGGTGTGAGAGAAGAGGATGCAAAGGACAGGGTTAGATGGAGGCGGTTGATTCGCTGTGGCGACCCCTGAAGGGAAAAGCCAAAAGGAAAAGAAGAAGTGGGAGTGACTGACAAAAAGCCATTAACCCTTCGGGGGATTAATAAAGGATTCTGATTCTGATTATTCATAGTAATGGAGAAATTAAAATCTGTAAAAAAAAAATAAAGGTGACATTATATACTATTATAAAACAAAGACGCAATAAATAAAAGAGAAAGATATTATAATTTCAGACTCCTCAGGTGAATTTGTTATCAACATTAGAAATTCATTATAAAATGTCAGTTTTTGTTACTGAGGATAAATGATTGTGGATAAATAAACATTTTAGAGAATTCTAGTCAAATTGATTTACGTTTGAAATGAAAATCCAAAAAGGATCACAGGGTTGTTCTCCTCCATGTTGCAGGCTGAACATTAAACAGAATCCAGACAATGTTCAGAAAGGAAATCTCAGCCATCTGAGAAAAACAAAATGTTTGGTTACCTCCAGCGACTGATTAACTAGAAAGTAAACCCTGACAGCATAACCACTACTGGGAATCCTACATGAGAAATATGAATGATTCTAAAAGCGTCCCAAGGGCACCAGAAAGGAGACTTAGTGAAGCATTCTGACAGTTTAAGTTAACATGATGAAAAACAAGCAGAGAAACACGCACAGCATCACTTCACAGAGGGAAGCAGAGCGTCTGTGAGGCAGAATAAACTGGTGTTCCCTCGTCCCTCTTGTGCTCCTCTGATCAGAGGGAAGTTCTCTCCATACGGTCATCCTCCAGACAGTCTGTCGTCTGCTACAGATGCTGCAGAAGAGCAGCTGCATGTTGATCTCTGTGCTCACAGAACACAGAGACCAGCTTATTTAGAAACTATGCCTGACACAGAAGAGCGAGGACTTAAGACAACTCTAGACCTACCAACATAAGAGCCATTTTCCTTTGATAGAAAGTCAATCTGCAGGGTTGTAAACTTATTTAGAAAGTTTGATATAAATTAATGAAACAAAATTTTGAATTTTAGGTCATTTTCCAGATTGAAGCTGATTTAGTGCAGTTTTTCAGTACATTAATAACCCTGTTCTGTGGACCAGCCGCATTCAAAAACAATTTGCTGCTTACCAAGTTAGAAAGAATGAATCCTGAAATTTGTGTCGAAGAAAGGCTTTGCTCTGACTTTATTTTTTCTAAATGCTTCTATTAGTGTAACAACAAGGCTTTCAGAATTTAATAATGACTCAAAAATGTATATACTATGGAGGAAATTACTGCAAAATTACAACTGAAAACAGAAATTTCTGTCAAGATGTACACCAGTTATGAAAGCCATACAACTCTATGTATGAATGTACATGAATATATATGCCTACATAAGAAGGATATGAAGGTATAGGTATATATATAAAAATATGTATATGTATATATTAAAAAAAATAATGTAGCCGCAAGAGTATACAAGCCAGTGTCTTACTTTGCCGGTTCCAAGCCCGGATAAATACAGAGGGTTGCGTCAGGAAGGGCATCCAGCGTAAAACCTTTGCTAAATCAAACATGCGATTCAAACCTATGACTTCCATACCGGATCGGTCGAGGCCCGGGTTAACAACGACCGCCAATGGTGCTGTTGACCTACAGGGTGCCGGTGGAAAGTGGACTACTGTTGGTCGAAGAAGGAGAGGAGGAAAGTGTGTTTGTAGGAAGAGAGGGAAGGGGAACGCCAAGAGTATAGGACTGAGAGTACGAACGTTGAATGTTGGAACTATGACAGGAAAAGGTAGAGAGCTGGTTGATGTGATGCAGAGGAGGAAGGTAGACATACTGTGAGTCCAGGAGACCAGGTGGAAAGGTAGCAAGGCTAGAAGTTTAGGAGCAGGGTTCAAGTTGTTCTATCATGGTGTAGATAGGAAGAGAAATGGAGTAGGAGTTATCTTGAAGGAGGAGTTTGTTAGGGATGTCCTGGAGGTAAAACGAGTGTCAGATAGAGTGATGAGTCTGAAGCTAGAAATAGAAGGTGTGATGTTCAATGTTGTTAGTGGGTATGCTCCACAGGTAGGATGTGAGCTGGAGGAGAAGGAGAAATTCTGGTTGGCCTTTGATGAAGTGATGCAGAGCATACCTAGAAGTGAGAGAGTTATCATTGGTCCAGACTTCAATGGACATGTTGGTGCAGGAAACAGAGGTGATGAGGAGGTGATGGGCAGGTTTGGCATCCAGGAGAGGAACGCACAAGGACAGATGGTGGTTGACTTTGCAAAAAGGATGGAAATGGCTGTAGTGAATACTTTCTTCCAGAAGAGGCAGGGTGACCTATAAGAGTGGTGGTAGGAGCACACAGGTAGACTACATCTTGTTTAGACGGTGTAACCTGAAGGAGATCAGTGACTGTAAAGTAGTGGTAGGTGAGAGTGTAGCCAAACAGCATAGGACGGTGGTGTGTAGGATGACTCTGGTGGGGAGGAAGATGAAGAGGGCAAAGGCAGAGCAGAGGACGAAATGGTGGAAGCTGAAAAAGGAAGAATGTTGCATGACTTCTAGGAAGGAGTTAAGACAGGATCTGGGCGGTCAGGAGGTGCTTCCAGATGACTGGACAACTACAGCTAATGTGATCAGGGAGACAGGTAGGAGAGTACTTGGTGTGTCATCTGGAAGGAAAGTAGATAAGGAGGCTTGGTGGTGGAATGAGGAGGTACAGGAGTGTATACAGAGAAAGAGGTTAGCTAAGAAGAAGTGGGACACTGAGAGGACTGAGGAGAGTAGACAGGAGTACAGGGAGATGCAGCGTAAGGTGAAGGTAGAGGTAGCAAAGGCCAAACAAGAAGCTTATGATGACTTGTATGCTCGGTTGGACAGTAAGGAGGGAGAGACTGATCTATACAGGTTGGCAAGACAGAGAGATAGAGATGGGAAGGACGTGCAGCAGGTTAGGGTGATTAAGGATAGGGATGGAAGTCTATTGACAGGGGCCAGTAGTGTGATGGGAAGATGGAAAGAGTACTTTGAAGAGTTGATGAACGAGGAAAATGAGAACGAACAAAGACTAGAAGAGGTGACTGTTGTAGACCAGGAAGTAGTAAAGATTAGTCAGGATGAAGTGAGGAAGAGACTGAAGAGGATGAAGAGTGGAAAGGCAGTTGGTCCTGATGATATACCTGTCGAGGTTTGGAAGTGTCTAGGAGAGGTGGCAGTAGAGTTTCTGACTGGGTTGTTCAACAGGATCTTAGATACAGTTGTGAGAAGACGCCTGAGGAATGGAGGAGAAGTGTGCTTGTGCCCATTTTTAAGAAAAAGGGAGACGTGCGGAGTTGTGGCAACTACAGAGGAATAAAGCTGATGAGCCATACAATGAAGTTATGGGAAAGAGTAGTGGAAGCTAGACTAAGGGCAGAAGTGAGCATTTGTGAGCAGGAGTATGGTTTCATGCCAAAAAAGAGTACTACAGATGCAGTATTTGCTCTGAGGATGTTGATAGAGAAGTACAGAGAAGGCCAGAGGGAGCTGCATTGTGTTTTTGTAGATCTGGAGAAAGCTTATGACAGGGTGCCCAGAGAGGAACTGTGGTATTGTATGAGGAACTCTGGAGTGTCAGAGAAGTATGTTAGAGCGGTGCAGGACATGTATGAGGACTGTAAGACAGTGGTGAGGTGTGCTGTAGGTGTGACAGAGGAGTTCAAGGTGGAGGTGGGACTGCATCAGGGATCAGCTCTGAGCTCCTTCTTGTTCGCTATGGTGATGGACAGGCTGACAGACGAGGTTAGACAGGAATCTCCATGGACTATGATGTTTGCAGATGACATTGTGATCTGCAGTGAGAGTAGGGAAGAGGTGGAGGAGAAGCTAGAGAGGTGGAGGTTTGTCCTGGAAAGGAGAGGGATGAAGGTTAGCCGCAGTAAGACAGAGTACATGTGTGTGAATGAGAGGGACCCAAGTGGAAGAGTGAGGTTACAGGGAGAAGAGATCAAGAAGGTGGAGGATTTTAAGTACTTAGGGTCAACAGTCCAGAGCAATGGAGAGTGTGGAAAAGAGGTGAAGAAGCGTGTCCAGGCAGGATGGAACGGATGGAGAAAAGTGTCAGGTGTGATGTGTGATAGAAGAGTTTCAGCTAAAATGAAAGGAAAGGTGTACAAAACTGTGGTGAGACCAGCGATGTTGTTCGGTCTAGAGACAGTGTCACTGAGGAAAAGACAGGAGGCAGAGCTGGAGGTAGCAGAGATGAAGATGCTGAGGTTCTCTTTGGGAGTGACCAGGAAGGATAGGATCAGGAATGAGTACATCAGAGGGACAGCACATGTTAGAGGTTTTGGAGATAAAGTCAGAGAGGCCAGACTGAGATGGTTTGGACATGTCCAGAGGAGAGATAGTGAATATATTGGTAGAAGGATGCTGAGTTTTGAACTGCCAGGCAGGAGGCCTAGAGGAAGACCAAAGAGGAGGTTTATGGATGTAGTGAAAGAGGACATGAAGGTAGTTGGTGTGAGAGAAGAAGATGCAGAAGACAGGGTTAGATGGAGGCAATTGATTCGCTGTGGCGACCCCTGAAGGGAAAAGCCCAAAGGAAAAGAAGTAGAAGATGTACGTATATATATAAAAATACATTCTTTTTTTTTTAACTGATTATTTTTATACAATTTAATGTACAACATTCTGGTACTTGCTTTTTAATTTGTATTATCATTTGTGTGTGCATATCCCTGTCCTTGGTTTAATGGTTGAATAAAAAGTAAGTAAGTAAAAAAAAAAGAAAGATTTTAATCACCATATTTTGGAGCAGGAAAAGGCGAACAGATGAATAATTAGGATTTTGTTACACATTTAAGGATCAAGATGACTAGCGCTCGTATGGGAGAAATAGTCTGGCACAGCAGCAATAACATTTCACCGATCTGTTAATGTTTCCACTCGTGGAACGCTGCTTGTGAATTTGTCAGCAGAAAAGTCACAAGCTCACGTGGTTAAACAATTGGAGACATCAAGCACCTCAGTTTAAAACATTAAAAACAGACTGCGAGTAAAGCAGAAAAACTGTGATAGTATGAAGAACACAACCACCATATGTATGGGTCGGAGTAGAAAAACTTTATTTGTTGATGCGATGAAAACAGAGGACATCCAGTAGAATGTATCACAGTCCAGTAGAAGGAAAACGTACCACGGCCACAAACCTCTGCAAATCAATTAGTTCAAAATTTAGATTTAAAGAACCATTGCACTACAATTAAACATAAAATTGCAATACTCAAGTGCATCGATATTTTTCACACCCATAGTTAACATGTGCTGCGGATACTCCTTGTCTGAAAATGGTTGCCATTCAAATATTTTAATGTATTCATTCCTGTTCCATTTTAAAAGTTTGTCATAAAAACAATGCAGTTTAGAGTTTAACACTAAGAGTTACTGTTAAACTAGCAAAACAAAGAGTAGCATGCTTTGGTTGGAGCAGCACTTCAGCGTAATGCATTGTTAAAATCATAGCAAAAACCACAACATGCTCATGGTTTGTGAGTAAAAACATCTTACATATAGTTAAACTTCACTGAAACATGTTATCTCACGTATGCTGACTTTGGAGCCTCAGTGTAAAACAGTGATATTCATCCTGTGGACGTGACTGTGCAGCCGTCAGAGTCGCTGTTTGACCTGCACCGGTTCATCGGTGAACCTCGAGCACAGTCGGTGATAAATTAAGAACTCAAGTTGTGCTTTATAATTTACAAATTATTCTTCCTTGACACCTTCCAGGATGTATTTATGATAAATTCTCTTTGACAGATCAGGATTTTAAGGTGCACTTGTTTCGTTTCTTCCCCAAACTTATCTAAAAAGCCTCAAACGTACAGACTTTAATCTCCAGACGGAACAAACGTGACATTTTATTGATTTGAAACGTTTTGAGCCGCACCAGACTGATGCACACTGATTTCCTCTGGTGACAGTCAGTAAGGAGGCATCAAAAAGTCTTCATTAATTCCCGCTCAGCTGCAGCTCCCTGACAAGATGCGCTCATGCATCCTCACTGTGGCAGAGCACATGTGTCTCTGCAGAGTTTTGAGGCTATCGATTGGCCACGGAGCAGGTTTCTGGAGGTGAAACATCGAAAGGTCAAGGGTCAGGAGAAGGGCACTTCCCATCTCTGTGTGTAAGCGCTCAGTTCACAGGGGCTGATGACCAGCATACGAGACGAGTCCATCCCATCCAGAGCCATCTCCGAGTCCAGACAGAACCGAGAGACGAGGTGCTCCAGGTGAGTCCCCGACTTCTGCCACCGCTGCAGACAACACACAAATAACACAGACAAACAACACCGTCAACAGAACACGTCATTTCACTCCACTTTCCCTTTATTTAGCATCTAAAGTTTAGTCTGGTAACCAGCAAACAAACAATTAGCCCATATTCACGTTTTACAGCTGACTGACTCTGTTGATCCTCAAACTGCATTTTGGTAGAAGGAGGAAATACTGCAGGATGTCATTTAAGTAAAATGTCTCGTGGTGCTGTTTGGAGAATCTGATGGATGCTGAAACCAACAGTAAGCAGAGACACACTAGAATCTGCAGCGCGGGTACAAGGATGCAAAATGAAAAGAAATATGAAGCCATCAGAATGTTCTGTGAGACCTGATAATACTTTATTCTGTATTCAAAGAAAGAACCAGTCACCAGCCTCTCCAGTCTGCCCTGCTACCTGCTTTTGGTAGCTTCCTCTGCTTACTTCAGCATCGCAGACGATTCATGGAAAAATCAGTTCATTGGGAAAGTCATCAGAGGCTTGTGTATCAGTTGTTGTTATTTGTGTTGTTTGAGTTTGATTTCAGCGAATCTCAAAAACTGAGGTGGAGGCTGCAGCATCACGAGGACCCACAATGGTCTTGTTTATGGGATGCCTTCCTGGTTGATTATGCTTTATGTAGCCAAAATGGTGGATAATGTAGAGCGTATGTAAGTGGAAGTGGTTATAACACGGTTCAGTTGGGGTGATAAATCACCACAACCCTCGTTCCAGTTAGGAGAGGGGTGTAAATTGCACATAAATAAAAACAGGCATGTGAATGAACAGGTTTTAGATGATTATTAACCAGTGGTGACTGAATCTATTAAATGAATCTACTGTAAATATATCCAGGTACCTACATGGAGGTAGACCAAAATAATTGAATCCTACCTTATATTAGGTTTCTCTGAGAAATACATTACATTTAAACTGTTTTCAAGAATCACATTTATCCAGAAGAACTGATTTTGGTGTTTTAATATAACATGTTTTACAGCATCTGTAGAACTGAAGAG